>JAMQMW010000521.1:0-12694 GCA_024115155.1 Thelonectria blattea
TTTTTTTTTTTTCGCCTCGCTCCTCGCTCGCTCTAACACGACAAAAAACCACCCCTCCTCAAAGACATCTCCAGACGCCGCAGAGTGTCTGCCTCCGCAATCAGTCAAGATGGTGATGTGAGTTTTGAATTGGTTCAATTGCTCTTCTTGTCTCGTTCTTCCCTTTCCGTGGCCCTTGAAGCATGGACGTTTTGCAAAGAGGAACCATCATCAGCTAACAGCAGCCGTCTCGCTGCCCCGCAGGCTCAAGAACCCCGCGACCAAATACAAACCCTTCCCTACCATCAACCTCCCCGACCGACAATGGCCCTCAAAGACGATCCAAAAGGCCCCGAGATGGCTGTCGACCGATCTCCGAGACGGAAACCAGAGTCTGGTTGACCCCATGGCAAGTTGACCCCACGCGTTCCTTGCCCGCGCGCAATTCATCCATCTAACAGCTCCCCCCCCCTCGCAGAACGGCGATGAGAAGTGGCGATACTTCAAGATGCTGGCCGAGATCGGATACAAGGAGATCGAGGTGTCCTTCCCCTCGGCCTCGCAGACCGACTTCGACTTCACCCGCCGCCTGATCGAGACGCCCGGCGTGGTCCCCGACGACTGCTGGCTGCAGGTCCTGTCCCCCTGCCGCGAGGACCTGATCCGCCGCACCGTCGAGTCCATGAGGGGTGCCAAGAAGGCCATCATCCACATCTACCTGGCCACCAGCGAGTGCTTCCGCCGGATAGTCTTCAACTTCTCCAAGGAGGAGACGCTGGAGCTGGCCGCCCGCTGCGCCCGCCTGGTGCGCTCGCTGACAAAGGACGACCCGGAGCAGCAGGCCACCGAGTGGGCGTTCGAGTTCAGCCCCGAGACCTTTTCCGACACGGACCCGGATTTTGCTATTCAGGTGTGCGAGGCCGTCAAGGCCGCCTGGGAGCCGTCGGTCGAGAACCCCATCATCTTCAACCTGCCCGCCACGGTCGAGATGTCCACGCCCAACGTCTACGCCGACCAGATCGAGTACTTTTGCCGCAACGTCACGGAGCGCGAGAAGATTTGCGTCTCGCTGCACCCGCACAACGACCGCGGGTGCGCCGTCGCCGCGTCGGAGCTGGCCCAGATGGCGGGCGCCGACCGCGTCGAGGGCTGCCTGTTCGGCAACGGCGAGCGCACCGGAAACGTCGACCTGGTGACGCTGGGCCTGAACCTGTACACCCAGGGCATCCACCCCAACATCGACTTCTCGGACCTGGAGCGCATCATCGACGTGGTCGAGGTGTGCAACAAGATCCCCGTCCACCCGCGCGCCCCCTACGGCGGATCCCTGGTCGTGTGCGCCTTCAGCGGCTCCCACCAGGACGCCATCAAGAAGGGCTTCCAGCTGCGCGAGGCCGAAGGCCTGCAGTTCGAGGACCGCTGGCAGGTCCCTTACCTCCCCCTGGACCCGGCCGACATCGGACGTACCTACGAGGCCGTCATCCGCGTCAACTCGCAGAGCGGAAAGGGCGGCGCCGCCTGGATCATCCTCCGCAAGCTCGCCTTGGACCTGCCCCGCGGCCTGCAGGTGGCCTTTTCGTCCATCATCCAGGCTAAAGCCGACGAGCTCAGCCGCGAGCTGCTGTCGCACGAAATCACCGACCTGTTCGAGCAGACGTACTTCTTGCACGACAACCCCCGCTTCAACCTGGTCGACTACTCAATCACCACAGACCGCTCGTCGTCGCCCGTGCCCCCCCAGCCGGGCAAGACCCAGGACACCAAGAACCTGAAGCGAGTCTTCGACGGCGTCGTGGCCGTCGACGGCCGCGAGTTCCGCCTGCACGGGAAGGGCAACGGGCCCATCTCCAGCTTGGCAAACGCCCTGCGCAACGTGGGCGTCAGCCTCGACGTTCGCGACTACAAGGAGCACGCTATTGGCGAGGGTCGTGACGTCAAGGCCGCGACGTACATCGAGTGCACCACGAGCGAGGGCAAGCAGCGCGTCTGGGGCGTGGGCATCCACGAGGACGTGGTGCAGAGTTCGTTGATTGCTCTCCTGAGCGCTGCTAGTAACGTATGTTCCTTGATGTCCTAGTTTCGATTGTTGAAACGCCCGCTGACTTTAAGATCGCAGTTCGCTAGCAGCCGCCCGGGCAGCCCGTTCGTGGCCAAGCCCACGGCTGACGTCGTCGCTCAAAAGATTGAGCACCTGGACCTGAACAAGACCAACGGCACCAACGGGACCAACGGCTCGTCCGTTGTGAGCATGCTGGAGGAAAAGGCCAACGGCATGTAAGCCAAGCGTTGCCGTTGGCAAATGAGCAAAAGGGGGGAACAACAAGAGGAGGATCCGAGTGACAAACCGAGGACAAAAACAGGAGGTCAGCCAGTCTTTCGGCACAAGCCGCTCACACTCGCTCGTCGGCCACGAGGGCCTTGATTATAAGTTTACGGGACTGTGCATTGCAGGGGACAGGAAAATGAAAAATGTCAACTACGTACTGGGAAGTAACTTGGGGTTAAAAACGTAGCTTTTTCGCATCTAGCTCGATAGGTTGGAAATCTGGAACATTTTGCGTTTGGCACGCTGTTTGAGAGAGACGATGGGCATGTTTGAAGTTGTTTCTAGGGATATCCCGTCGTCCCGTCTGCATGACATCCGGGAAGGAGCATGAAATACGGAGACGGGTCCTCTACGAATACCGGATGCATCATTGAGCAAACAGTCATATGGAAGTTGCCAACTCGTCAGGACAATGAAACTGGCCCCTTGGAGGCTGAAGCTCGTGAGAAAACCAAGGCGCCGCTCACACCAACAGCGCGGGCTACGCGTAAAATTAGGTATCCGTTTCAACTCGGAAATTCTCGTCAACCTCTTTTACCCCTTTCCCATAATTTGCATCCATACGTAATGCCCAACTGTCGCCCGACGGGAACTGCGGCGGCGGCGGCGAAAAAAACCCTTTAATGAGGTTCTATTCGTTTTATGAGCCCGCGGCCGAGCATGGAAAGGTTCGGGGGCGACGAAGCGGTGGTTGCTGGGGAAGGGTGGAGTGTTGTTTACTGCTGGGTCCTCAAGCCGCGAAAACAAAGACAAACACTAGGGAAGGAGTCGGGGGTTGGTGAGTCAGGGGGAAGAAATGAAAGAGTTGTGCGAACGAGGGGTATCGTGTCGAGGGTAACGGGAGTTGGCGAGAGTTGAACAAAGTCCATTGTTTCGAGGGAGGGAATACGAATAGATAGGGCTTCAACGTCTCAGATATGGTTTCCTTGTCTTCCTATCATATCAACCTTGGATTCCTCAAATCAGTGTGGGCGTCATTGGACGGGAAAGCCAGGGGCGGAAACTGAGACGAGCGAGTGAACGGTCCGGGGGACGGACAGGAGGAGAGGGGTTCGCACTGTGGCCGCAACACGGCGAACTGAGAAATGAAATGGTGGTGGGCAGGTCCCTAATCGGCCTCCAGCTTAGGGACCAACCCCGGCGAAATGACCCTAGGAAACTCTGGCACCTGTCGATGGGCGGCATTTTGCAGGCCAGTTTGCCGTTCTTGTTGTGCGAAGCCTTGTTCGACGCCGACTTTCAACTTGAACGCCCTGCGAAACGACCGACTCTTCACGAACCAAAGGGAAACAAGGAACAAGGGCAGGAGGGGCAGGTTATCTCGCTATCAGTTAAGCGAGGTTTGGCCGGGAAGAAATTCGGCCGCTTGATTCGCTGAGACGGTGAGTGTGGGTCTCTTTCGAAGGATGTGCCAACTCTTCGAGTGAATATCCTAGCCGTTCAACAAGAGGACGAAGCACCTTTCCGCTCGTCCTCTCGAAAATCCCCGTTGACGAGGAATGCATGCTTGAGCCCTAACACTACCGGGCCTCCGTTTGGGCAACCGAGAAGAAGGCCCCATGGACGCGGCCGGGAACGAAGAAGGTCTGTTCTGTTTGTGCTCTGTGACTCCGCCATACAAGGCCCGCCTCGGTAAGCTGCGCTCTTGCAGCCTGTAAGAAGAGGCGCCCTGCAAATGCGGCTTCTCGCTGCAGCAGCGGGCACCTGACGTTGGGTGATTGCACGCAGAAAAGCGTAGCTAGGGGGTGGGGGAACTTTGGGAGCTGGGCGGGAGCTGGGCAAAGGAGCGAATCAATGTCCCTCAGCGGGCGGGGGAGGGGAGGGGGAGCGGTGGACGCAAGCCTGTGTGTGTGTGCCCCTCGCTGCCTGGGGATAGAAGCGAGTGGAAGAATGGCGGTCGACAAGGATTGCATCCGTATGTTGAGGTCCGAACCGAAGGGTAAGGTGAGAGAGAGGGCAAGGCGAGTCTTGACGAGAGAAGCCTTGTTTTGATCCGTGTGTTGCCTTGGTACCTTCAGGGTCCGACTTGTTGGACGCGCCGCCCGCTCGGATTTGTGTGCTTATTGTTGTTGTCATGACTGAATGTGAGGGGATGCGAGGAGGGTTTGTCGAGCTACGCTTCGAGGCCGTGCGAGATGCTGTGTCATGGCAGCAGCGGCAGCAGCAGGCAGGAGCAGTGAATAACCTCCAAAAACGTTAGGCCGAGACGTCCCTGGAACAATGGGAAGGCACGCTGCACGCAAAAAAAGTCGACCGTCTCCAGGGCGTCTGTTTGCTAACAGCGTTTTTTTGTGTGCCCCCGCTCTAATTCTAGTGGTAGAAAAAACCTATGAGTTGCTGAGGCAAGTTCCGTTGCCTTGTTGCTGCTCGCTCCATCCAATCCTTCCTTCCCAAGACTCTCTCTCTCCCTCTCTCTCTCTCTGCCTCAACTCTTTCTCCCTGCTTCTTCCAAAACAGCCTGCCAGCCGTGCAACCCCAGAAAATTCAGAGTCAAAAGACCGTTTGCCATCGGGCCTCGAAGTCAGGGAATCAGGCTTCCTTCTCTTCCGTTTACATTTCTCTTGCCCCCTCCTACTCACTTCTCTCTCTTTGTTTTGGGTCCTCTCTAAACCATAACCCACTTCCTTCCTTCATCACACAGTCTTCCTCTTACTGTCCAAGGTACCTCGATACCGCCTACGCCCACTCCCACTTCCACCTTCCCAAGGAAAAAATACCCCCGCCCCTCCGCCGCAAGCCAGTTTTACCTTGTCGACACGTGCGCCTTTCAACGACGTCTTTTCTTCCCTTCTCGACTCGGACGCCTCTGTTCAACCCTCACCTCTTCCTGGGCCGAATCCGCATGACGACGTCCTCCTAATCACAAGCCACCATGTCGAGCTCAGAGATCAACCAGGTGCTCGCGAATTCGCTGTCGCCCGGTATGTAGCCTCATCCTCAAACCGCCTCTTTCCACCCCCTCCTCCCATTGTTCACCGTGCAGCCCTCCGTCCCTCGCCCTCGACATCTCCCCCCCGCAGACGAGCCATGCAGGTGTGCTGACCGGTTTTTTCTCACAGACGCGAACCTGCGAAACGCCGCCGAACAGCAACTCGCCCAAGCCGCCGAGAGCAACTTCGTACGCCATCCCTGATCTCCCCTCCCGCCCCTGAGCGCACCGTGAACCTCGCTAACCGCCTTCGCCCTGTTTCTAGCCTCTATACCTCGCTACCCTCGTGCAAGAACTCGCAAACGACTCTGCCGATGGTTCCATCCGAGCCGCCGCCGGTATTGCCCTCAAGAACGCCTTCACAGCCCGCGACTTCGCTCGCCAGCAAGAGTTGCAGTCAAAATGGCTACAACAAACCGATGACGAGACCAAGACCCGGGTCAAGCAGCTCACCCTGCAGACCCTAAGCTCGGCCAACGTTCAAGCCGGCAGTGCTGCCGCCCAGGTCATCGCCTCGATCGCCACCATTGAGTTGCCCCGTAACCAGTGGGCCGATCTCCTGCCCTTCCTCGTCAAGAACGTCAGCGAGGGCGCCGATTACCAGAAGCAGTCTTCCCTGACCACGATCGGCTACATCTGCGAGAGCCAGGATGCCGAGCTGCGCATGGCTCTGGTCACACACTCGAACGCCATCTTGACCGCCGTTGTCCAGGGCGCCCGGAAGGAGGAGACCAACCTTGAGGTCCGCCTCGCCGCCATTACCGCCCTCGGTGACTCGCTTGAGTTCGTCAGCAACAACTTTAAGCACGAGGGCGAGCGCAACTACATCATGCAGGTCGTGTGCGAGGCCACCCAGGCCGAGGACTCCCGGATACAGCAGGGCGCCTTTGGCTGCTTGAACCGAATCATGTCCCTTTACTACGAGAACATGCGCTTTTATATGGAGAAGGCTCTGTTTGGTCTCACCATCCTTGGTATGAAGTCCAGCGATGAGGATGTCGCCAAGCTGGCCGTCGAGTT
Source organism: Thelonectria blattea (assembly GCA_024115155.1). Taxonomy (NCBI): domain Eukaryota; kingdom Fungi; phylum Ascomycota; class Sordariomycetes; order Hypocreales; family Nectriaceae; genus Thelonectria; species Thelonectria blattea. The sequence continues at coordinate 6,255 of JAMQMW010000521.1, forward strand.
CTGGAGCACCGTCTGCGAGGAGGAAATCTCCATCGAGGACGACAACGCCCAAACCGAGGTCTCGGATATGATGCGTCCGTTTTACAACTTCGCACGCGTTGCCGCTAATGAGGTGGTTCCCGTGCTGTTGATGCTCCTTACGAAGCAGGACGAGGACGCCACGGACGACGAGTACAACCTCTCCCGCGCCGCCTACCAGTCCCTCCAGCTGTACGCCCAGGCCGTTGGTGCCACCATCATCGCCCCTGTGCTCCAGTTTGTCGAGGCCAACCTCCGAGATGAGGAATGGAACAAGCGAGACGCTGCCGTCTCTGCCTTTGGCGCCATCATGGAGGGTCCCGACGAAAAGGTCCTGGACCCCATTGTTAAGCAGGCTCTGCCTATTCTCATTACCATGATGGACGACCAGTCTCTCCACGTCCGGGATTCCACCGCGTACGCTCTTGGCCGCATTACGGAGGCTTGCTCCGAAGCGATCGACCCCGAAACCCACCTTCCCACCCTCATCGCCTCTCTCTTCAAGGGTCTTCTCAGCAACGCCAAGATGGCCCCCTCTTGCTGCTGGGCGCTTATGAACTTGGCTGAGCGTTTTGCGGGCGACTTTGGCGCTCCCACCAACGCTCTCACCCCTCACTTCACCCAGGCCATTGCCTCGCTGCTCGATGTTACCGCGCGAACCGACGCCGATACGTCGGTGCGAACCGCTTCTTACGAGGTGTTGAACGTCTTTGTCCAGAACTCGGCTACCGAGAGCATGCAGGCTATTGCCTCGCTCTCCGACGTGATTATCAAGCGCCTCGAGGAGACCGTTCCCATGCAGAGCCAGGTGGTCAGCGTCGAGGATAGGATCACCCTCGAGGAGATGCAAAACAGCCTGTGCACTGTTCTCCAGGCCATCATTTCTCGCCTGGACAAGGAAATCATCCCCCAGGGAGACCGCATTATGCAGATCCTCCTCCAGATTCTCCAGAGCGTTGGCGGCAAGTCCAGCGTGCCCGATGCCGTCTTTGCCACCATCAGCAGCCTGGCCACCGCCATGGAGGAGGACTTCGTCAAGTACATGGATGCCTTTGCTCCTTTCCTGTACAGCGCTCTCGGAAACCAGGAGGAGCCCAGTCTCTGCTCTATGGCTATCGGCCTGGTCAGTGACATTACCAGGTCCCTGGGCGAGCGTAGCCAGCCTTACTGTGATAACTTCATGAACTACCTCCTCAACAACCTACGGAGCACCACTCTCGGCAACCAGTTCAAGCCCGCCATCCTGCAGTGCTTCGGTGACATTGCCGGTGCCATCGGTGGCCACTTTGAGACGTATCTGTCCGTGGTCGCCCAGGTTCTGGAACAGGCTTCCACGGTCCACACCACTTCGGACGTGCCGTATGAGATGTACGACTACGTCGTCTCCTTGCGCGAGGGCATTATGGATGCCTGGGGTGGCATTATTGGTGCCATGAAGGCAAGCTCTAAGAGTGAGTTAACAACAGATGCAGTTGCAGGATCAAATGCTAACCACTTGACAGCCCAAGCCCTGCAGCAATACGTGCCCACTATCTTTAACCTCCTAAACATTATCGCCGACGATATCAACCGTAGCGAGCCCTTGATGCGCGCGTGCATGGGAGTGGTTGGGTAAGTCGATTGATTATTGGAACGACCAAGAACAGAACTGACGGTCTGTAGTGATCTCGCGGATGCGTACCCCAACGGCGAGCTCGTGGATGCTTTCCGTCAAGATTGGCTCACTACTATGATCAAGGAGACCAAGACGAACCGCGAATACATGCCACGAACGATCGAGACGGCACGATGGGCTCGCGAGCAGGTCAAGCGTCAGCTGGGTGGCAGCCAGACCGTTATGGCCGTCTAGGTGCCCACACAGGCTGCACACGATGACGAACCAGTGAAATAGAGCCATTGCAAGCCCAAAAGACGGCCCCGATGACCGGCTCGGGCCTGATGCAGATCATGGCAAACAAGCAACCCCCTTATCCCCTTCCCCTTCCCCCGCCACATCATAACACGATCCCCACGACGCTTCCATGTATATAGAGCACACGCGACACTACAGTAATTGAAATACCCCGTCACGACCCCTCCCATCATTACCCATGGCATTATCCCGCTTCATATGTATTCACACCACTACACACTCACAACACGTCCCCCTTTTTTTTTTATCTACAGCTTTTTTTTTTGTCAGAGATGCAACGAAGGAATAGAAGAAGTCATGTATGCCCCGCGCGAATGAACAGCGGTGGCGAATCAAAATTCATGTAGAGGCTCGGGGAGTCAAGGCGGTCGGGTCGTTTTTGTCTGTTGCGCTTTTTTGTTTTGGCGTCTCGCCTTGCGCCCCATCAGAGTCGTTCTTGGATTTCCCCTTCAAGTGACAGGGGATTTTCCGGGACACGGCACGCTTCGGACTTTTGATTCCCCTCGGTCGTGAGGCCACGAGAGGAACACGGGAAAGAGGGACGGAAACGAGTGCCACGGGGGAGGAATACCAGATTCAGGAGCGTGTAGGGGCAAGGTCTGCGATTAGAGATATCAGAGGGGGGTGGAAGGAGTGCAGAGCCGCCGATTCGGAAGACAAAATGGATGGTTCTCGTCGGACTAGGGCCTCAAGTGAGGCTCGTTCGAATCACGGTCTTTTATGGTAGTCGACCGTACAATACACTGTTGATTTTACCCTAATGATTCACTTCTCCCCGTCCCCGTCTTTGCTTTTTGGAACTTCTCCTTGTCTCTCCGTCTCGGCGTGACAAGGAAGCATGGAATGAATGGAGATGAGAATCTCAACCACTGCAAAGCAAAAACCTACATAACTCCGTTTTTTTTATCCTCCCTCTCCCTCCCGCCATCATCATGACTGCATGTTCTTGCTCGAAAAGGTCAGTCTGCGCTATATATATCCATGGTATATCCCCCGAAACCTCCGTCCGTCGTTCCACCATCTAGGTATCATCGTTATATCAGGCACAAATGAAAAGTATAGAAGAATAGAAAATGGGCAAGTGAGGAGTCAAAGTACCTCCTCGGGAAGCGCGCAAAAAGAGAAGAGAGGTGGAAGACGTCGTGTGCTGAAAGAAAAAAACAAGAAGAAAAATCCAAATACAGTCATCCAAATAAGCAGCAAGAGCAGAGGTAAAGCGCAACACGCCAAACAGCAGCATCGTAGACCAAGTACCAGGTGTTAGCTGTACCCGTCAAAGACGCCGCCAGGAGGCATCCAGTCCTGAGGTCCGTTGATATAAAACTGCAGCTCGCCCTCGTACCCGTCGGCCGAGGGGTAAAAGATGGAGTCTGCGGCGGCCGTGGCCACGAGGGGCGCACCGTTGGGGAGGGAGTAGCCCTGGGCTGCCGCTGCCGCTGCCGCCGCCGCCGCCGCTGCTGCTGCTGCATTGTTCTGCGACTGGTCGTACGGGTCCAAGAGCATACCGAGGCCGTTGGGGTTAGGGACCCCCGGGTTGGCCATGTTGGGGGTCTGGGGCATGTACATCTGGTTGGCGAGTTGTGGTTGGGCTTGGTAGGGTTGGGTGTCGGACATGGGGAGAGATATGGGAGGGATGCGGGTGCTTTGTGGTGGTTGCGGCGGTTGTTGTTGGACATGCTGCTGTTGCTGCTGGTGGTGGTGTTGTGCTTGCTGTTGCTGATGTTGTTGTTGGTGTTGTTGCTGCTGATGTTGCTGGTGTTGTTGGTGTTCATGCGGATGGCGTTGCTGCTGTTGCTGTTGCTGCTGAAGTTGAATAGCAGCTTGGTGCTGTTGCTGGGCAGCAAAGTGTGGTGGCATCTGGCCCGTCGGCGTCGACTCCATCTCGTTCGAAGACGGCGACTGCATCGTCGACGCCGACTGCGACGCATCCACAGACCCCGAGTGTGACCCCCTTGGCCTGGAGTATAGCGCCTGTGGCGACGGCGAGTGAACCGACGACCCGGCCGCGGGAGTAGCTTCGACCGTTGAGGGTGTCGTAGCCACTGCCACTGCCACAGGATTAGGTACCGGGTCACGGCCGTCAGCCATGCCGTCTTCGGAAGCGAGCGAGCCGCTCGGGTCCTGGGCAAAACGCTCGAGGGCATCAACCCAGCGGGAGGCCAGCGGCCACACTTCCTTGCACTCCTTGAGGATGCTGAGGGTGCGGTGAAGCATCATGGGTCCGTCGCGGGTGAGAATAGGGTCTGGACAGACTAATGGAGAGTTCAGCGCTCAAGGGTTCAAATGAAATAGGGAAAGAACACTCACTGTTAGAATATCGACACAGGTATGTAGCGAAGAGGCCGCAGCTGTAGACGCAAAAGGCGGCCATCTGGGCGCCAACGCTTTCATCGGGCGTTCGCCCCGTGAACTGGGCGTCGATCTGATCAAACAGTCGACGGACGTTGTGGAAGAGCTCCAGCGAGAGCTTTGTGAAGAAGGCACGTTTTGCCGCGTCTTTTGAACCAAGTGTTAGGAAGCTAGCTCGTTGTCAGTACAAAGTATCGAGTCAGGGGCTGGCACCATAGACTCACTCCACGAGGTATGGTCGACGAGACACAATGTGACAGAGGCGTGGAATCATGGTTACTCCTAGGTAGGCCTACTGTGGTCAGTACTCCCGAGCGCAGACTCCTCGTAGCAAACACGTACCAAGTCCTGGCCGTTCGCCTTGTACTCTTGCAAGACGTAGTGATTCCACTGATGCTCCCCAGGCAAGCCATCCTCCCACTCGCGCAGCTTGTTAGTAAGCACAGCAAATTCGCTGCTGGGGTCCCACGGATGCGCGCTCCTCCCAAAGTTCACAGCTCGGCGACTCACGCGGCCCCAGAAGTGATGTGCCTGGATCAGCGAGGCGAAAAGTGAGCGACCCGACACCGTCGTCAGGGGCGGGTTCTCGTTGGCTGGCGGAGTGCCCTCGAGGGCGGCGCGGAAGGCGGGTTCGCGGCCGATAGCAAAGTCGCGCTCCTCGCAGGGAAGGAGGGCCGTGATGTCGGCTGCGGCGAGGGATACTGGCGAGTAGGGACTGGAGTGCAACTGGTCCTGGCTGTGAAGCATCCACTAGGTGCGAGGTGAGTTGGGGGGACGGCCGTAGGCGTAGGGGGTACACGTACCAGGGTTCTTCGGGCAGATTCAGCCCGGATGACCACCTCGGGGGTAGGGTTCTGTACTTGATATGTCTCCTCTCTATGAAGACGCATCAGACAAGCCATACGCACCGAGACGCCCATGTTAATCTGAACCGTCAGCGCCATGATCCCAGCAACTCCTCCGGTCAACTCACATAGCTGTGGTTCCGCAACCCGCTGCCCTGCTGGGCGATGCTCAGCAGGTAAAAGGCCTGACACCGCTCGAGCGTCGGCTCCTCGTACAGCTCGGTGTAGGCCAGGCGCGAGGCGGACTCCATGAAGAACTCGGCGGCCTTGAGGCCCGTCCCGTAGCGCGCGACGAGGCTCGGTGTCAGACGGGCCGAGATGCTAAGAATACTCACGATGAGGAAGACGCTCATGCTGCGCGAGTTGTTCTGCAGCATCTGGGGGAACTGCTCCTTGGGGATGAAGCCGAGCTGGAAGTAGTGGCGGGTGAAGCGGTTGACGGCGTCGATGATGTCTCCCAGGGGCGGGAGGCGCTCCCACTCGTCGAGAGTCCTCTTGTCGGGCTGGCGCATGATGGGCGCGTCGAGGATCTCGCGGCGCACCTTTGCGGGATCGCGACGGGCGGCCTTGTCGGCGCGGACGCGCGGATGGCGGAACTCGCGATCATTGTCTGGTTGGCCGCGGACTGGGAAGACGCTGTCAAGGTGGAAGACGGCGTCCTTAGTAATGCGACGGCGGCGGCGGCAGCAGAGACACGACTTACCATTCGGAGGGGCCAAGGCCGGCCTCAAAACATGCCTTACACGGCGGTTGGGCTTTATCATGGACACACTTGCTCCTCATGCGACGACACCTAGAAGCCGCAAGCAACAGAGACGACGTCAACCATCTGGCGCGGCGACAGAGCGAGGGAAGGGAGGGGGCAAACCAGGCAACGGAAGAGGAGCAACCCACCTGCGGCAAGCAATCGGAGCGCGACGCTTGATGACGGGGGCGCCGGAGCGCGAAACAACAACGTCATCGCCGTCTTCGGCATCGACAGCGGAAGCGGCAGCAGCAGCGGCGGCGGCGGCAGCAGCGGCCAAGGCATTTGCGGCAGCGACGGGAGCGGCGGGGACGGGCAACGGCGGCGGCGGCGCGGCGGCGGGAGGAGGAGGAGGAGGCGGAGGCGGAGGCGGCACGGAGACGGACACGGAGCGACCACCGCCGCCGTGCAAGATGGCGCGATCGCGGTGGTCGCGGTCGCGTTCTCGGTCGCGATCGGGCCCGTAGTGGTGAAGATGGCCCAAGATGGCGAATATAGGAACATAGTAATCCTCCAGTTCAAATCAAATGATTAATTGAGGGCAGTGAAGAATGATTATTGACCACAATGG
>JAMQMW010000523.1:0-10908 GCA_024115155.1 Thelonectria blattea
GGGAGAGAGGAGGAGGGAGAGAGGAGGAGGGAGAGAGGAGGAGGGAGAGAGGAGGAGGGGAGCAGAGAGGATGGCAGAGAGGAGAGGAGGGGAGTAGAGAGGAGGGGGAGGGAAGGGAGAAGAGCGGAGGGGGAGGGAGGAGGGAACATGGGAGGAGAAAGGAAGAGGGGAGAAGAAGGGAAGGGGGAGGGAAGCAGTGATAGTGAATTGGGGCAACTGAGGGCTGTTATTTAGATTGGCACAGATGGCCATTTCGAGGCAAATAGATACTGGAGTCCATTTGGGGAAACTGGCTCATCCTCCCCTGGTGATCTCTACGTGTCCGTGCGGCTGTTATCACTACGCATGTCCCCCGGGCGGTTATAATAGCAAAAGTGAAGCTAAGTATTCGAACGATTAATTGGGCAGCTATTAATAATTGGATATTAGTTTTAGATAACTAATCCTCGTTCCTCAAGCCTGTCCACCTGCATGCCTGGCTCAGGCGTCTTAGTCAAATCACCAGTCTCCTCGATGCCTTTACGCTTCTAAACTGAAGGATCATCATCTTCTAGCAACCATTCCTCCGGGCCGCCCTGGTCGAGCGGAAAGAATTCCATATTACTATCCCCATCGTCAGAATCCCAGATGATCTCATCATCATTCTCTCCAGCACCGGCGATTGCTGCAACTCGAAGTAGATCCCACTGCAGCTTCAATATCTCCCAATCTGGGAGATCATCTGGGTTCTCGGCCTGTATAGTGAAGACCTGTCCCGTCTTGACAGGCAGGCCACTCTCCCGATGCGCAAGCCCATCACCCCATGTCTTAGCACCCTCATTGGAGAGGCCAGCACGAATAATGGGATCACCTTGACGAATTGGGTTAGTAAAGCGTTTAAATGCCGAGGGCCTTAACCAGTGAAATTGAAGTCGTCTCTCATTGGGGTTATCGCTTGGGAGTGGCTTGAATGCAAAACGTGCTTTATCAAACCAGAAGTGAAACTGGTGGCTCATCGAGATCATATTCTGCTGGGACCCCACAAAGTTCTTGTCGTTAAACTTAGCGATCCACGGAGCAGCTCGTTCTATACCCCAAAATGACCTCAGAATCCGACTAAGGAATTGCGTCTTGTCTTTTGCACATGTCGCGTAGGGGAAAATGTGCGCAGCTTCAGGGTCTGCCGTTCCTGCGATAATGCAGACATGTTTATCTCGATCCTTGCACTATTCGTTTTTATTAGCGAGAAGAACGAGAAACCTGGATTAAAGAACTCACCTGCTCGACTGCTTTCTGGTTTCTACTGCTTTTAGTGCTGCTAGCCTGACTCCAGGTTGGACTATTCTGCACCCTTGCTAATAGGGCATGTGTTGGCGATGACTGGAGGGATTGTATTGGTGCCCGTACCCCGGCTGAGGCTGTTGTGTCAGATACTGATCTTAAGTGTCGTGAAGTACGAGCACGCGAGTGACCGAACGGTGGGTTAAGTCTGCTGGAGGGCGGCCGGGCGGCTGATAAACTCAGTGGTGGAGTCGTTGGGGACTGGGCGGCTAGTAAACTCAGTCGTGGAGGAGTCGCTGGATTGGAAGCAGTATCTGCTGCACTGGTGGCTTCGGTTGTCATTGAGCTGTTATCTGTTGAATGAGCACCTTTTGGGAGATCTAGAAGTAGTATTCAGTTAGTATATAACCCTAAATGCACTAAGTAGCACCAGAAAGGAAGAGGTTTAGCACTGGCATAAGCCAACTGGCAAGGGAAAGGAAAGGGTTATACATACAGCTCCGTATTGCCGCGGTACTGGAACTACCTAAGAGACTAAAGATGCCAATACGGAAGGCATCATCACTCTCAGGATCAGCGCCTCGCAATTTCTCAGTGACCCGATTCAGTACATCCAGAGGCGCAACCATCAGAATGGCAACCCCAGCGGGAGTAAGAACTTCTACAGAAGGAAAGTAATTTCGTTGAATCTCGAGCCATTGGTACAGCATATTTTGTCGCAGGGTAAAGTCGGTGATATAATCGCCAACGTCGACGGGACCGGTTGTTAATGGGGTATCCTTGATAATCTTCTCGAGGGCAGAGCGCGTTTTCGTGTCGCTAGCAAGTGTCACCAGATTTTCAAGGTTCTCGATATCGCAGAACAAAGGCAAAGCCACCAGCCTCTCAATGAGGGCCTGGAGCCTCTCATCATCGTTGCTGGCCATCGTTGCTGGCCATCGTGCTGCGAGAATGTGGAGGAGGGGTAAAAACTGGGGACGGTGGATTGCGTGTTGATCAAAATATGTACTTGTGGGTCACGTGCTAGGCTAGCCTGTGACGAGACCTGTAAGAGGCCCGGGAGAACTGCGGCACGCTCGGCTTAACGATGGCACGAGCGTTCCGCACACCTTAGTCAGCAAAGCCTTAAGCCTAAGGGGCATAATGGCAACATAGCCAGCGCATCCGCCGCTGACGGGATTGCTCCAATGTCGGCGCTGTAGCAAGCAACATTTGGACATCCCAACAGAGATGTACATGCTTACGGTACAAGCCGTGCAAGGCTCAGGGTCATGCATCATCGTCAGGCGTCAGGTGGCAGAGATGGTGACACAGTGGGGTGGGGATTTGAAGATGCGGCTTGAGGGCCCTATGTATTCTGTCTGATTGTACCTACTCTGTACGAATATAGACGTCTCAAAGTGAGATATTCCCTCTCCTCGAACACTTAATAACAGTGTGCATCCAACCCCGCAGTCTCTCTTGAAAGTCCGTATTCATGCGGCGGTCCAACCCGTCTTGGATAGGCGTGGACTCGGACTCCTAATATGTGTTTGCGTGCGAGTCGCTCCTCGAAGAGAACAAAGAAATCGGGTCGGTCCTTGCTCATTCCAGCTGCATGAATGCTGAGTTGTTTGCTGGGGTAAAGGAGCGTGCATATTCTGATATGTGTGTATCGCGTGTGATGATGGTCAAATGCACTATTTTTGAGAGTAGACCGCCCCCGCCACCCACTAAAAAGACTTGATGACATGGGGTTGGCCAGCGCCCGACGCCATCTTGATTTGACGTACCGGGCAGGTACCTGCTTTGGCCATTTCGAGCGGGCATCTTCTTCAATACTATTCTTCTCTCTGTTGCATTCTACCCAGCGTTGCGTAGATTCCATTCCGTCTCCTTCCTGCCCTAGCACTCTCGACCGCGCTTGCCATGAATGGATTCCCCAAAACCTGACATGGACCTGGAGAAGGAGCTTACGTGCTCGGTATGTCTTTCGTCCCCCCCGCCTTCCCAAAGTTGGCCCAGCCACCCACGTCCAGACATTTCTAGATGCCATCGCCTTTGCTCGACTCCTGCTGACCCCGACGATGCTGCCAGATTTGCACGGAGCTCCTTTACCAACCCTTGACGCTCCTCGATTGCCTTCACACCTTCTGCGGCGCCTGCCTCAAAGAATGGTTCTCCTTTCAGGCCGCTACCGCCGAGAGAGCCCCTAACCCTCCGCCTCCCGGAACCCCCATCTTCACCTGCCCGTCATGTCGAGCCCACGTCCGCGACACTCGCCCGAATGCCACCTTTGTGACCTTGTTGGACATGTTCGTCGTCGCGAACCCGGACAAGGACCGCTCGACCGCCGAGAAGGAGGAGATGGCTGCGAAATACAGGCCCGGCGACCAGGTGCTGCCCAAGGTCACCACGCGCGAGAGGACCGCAGCGGAGCGCCGCGCCCAAGAAGACGATCGCCGACTGATTGATGAAGTGAGGGAGATGAGCCTGCGGGATGCGGGGGTGTCATCCGTGCCACCGAGGACTAGACGGCGACGAGATAGCCGAGATGACAGGACTAGGGCGAGCAGAGACCGGAGCACGGATAGCCGTCACCGACGGAACGGTCATCGGCCTCACATGGACGAGGGTTCCCGCCGTAACTCGGACCACGGATTCTCGGATAGCGAGCACCGCCATCGCCGGAGCGAGTCCCGCCAGCGCCAGATCGAGCATCAGTCCTCCATCCGCTCGCTCATCAGTTCAGCCGACATGAGCGAGCGTGATATCGAACGAGAGATTGAAGATTTTGCTAGGCAGATCCAGGAGGAAGGGCTTCTTGACGGACTCGACCTGGACAACATTGACTTGAGCCGCGATGACGAGCTCAGCCGTCGCATCACCGAGGCATATCGGCGACGACAAAGAGAACGCGCTCGGCACGAGGCTTCGCGAAGGAACCACGCAAGCGGGTATGCCTCTTCATCGCGATATACGGAACCCCCCATCACCGATGCGAGATTGCGTGCCCCGGAAGAACGGCAGAGAAGCCGCACCCGCCCGCATTCGAGGTCAGCCAGTGCGACGAGCCAGACCGAGGAGCGCACCAGGCCGCCTCCCGTGACGTCTGCATCGGCCACGACTGTCGACAGCCAAGACAACGGTCGAAGGACGCGGAGACGCACAGCAAGTGATACCCGTAGCGCGACCGTCCCAGTCTTTCCCACTGCGCCCGAGACCAGGCCAGCGGCCCGATCTTCAACAGACCTGACCCTCCGATCTCAGACGTCAGATCCTACCAACCAGCGATCTAGCTTTAGTGAATCCCGTGGTACAAGCGCTCCAGTAGTGCCTGGAGTCGGCTCGGTCACGAATGAGCCGCCGCGTCCCTCGAGCAATCTGTCTTTTGCCAGCCGCGCGCCCCAGGGCCATCCACAAGTCGGACAGCCCCAAGGACATCCACAAGCCGGACAGCATCCAACACCCCCGGCAGGTCAGGAAATAGGTGCAGGGCGAACACGGCTGAATCGTCCACCAGACTTGGCCTTGGTTCATTCCACAACCTTGAGCCCGAATGGCAGTCCCACTGGGACGGCACACCAAAGAAACAGATCCCAGCCATTCGCGGAGCCGTCAATCAGCTGTGCACGATGCAACAAGCAACACATCGAGTATGACGTCCATTACAGCTGCGATATCTGTGCCAACGGCCAGTGGAACATCTGTCTCGACTGCTATCGAGCGGGCAAGGGATGCCTCTACTGGTTTGGATTTGGCTACGGGGCTTGGGCAAAGTGGGAGAAGAAACGACAGCAGTCGGAGAACCCGGTGCCACGACCACACAGGCTCACGGCCAACCGCTACTTGCCTCCCCAGATCGTGACCGACGGCCGAAAAACGTTGACGATAGACGATCCTCGGAGACGATTCGAGAGCGGAACTTTCTGCGCCCAGTGTTTGGCGTGGACCAACGAGTGCTACTGGAGCTGTAAACTTTGTAACGAAGGCGATTGGGGGTTCTGCAACAACTGCGTAAACCAGGGCCGATCTTGCACGCATCCCCTGCTTCCTCTCGCACACGAGTCTACACTTTCGTCTCAAGGGAGGCCGGTGAGCCCGCGGTCTCCCGGTCGACCAGCTGCTGCAACTTTCCTGACAAGCCCCAATGCTACAAATCTTGGACCCTTCAAACCCCTCGTCTGTGGTACGAGATGCGACGTCTGCCAGGAGCCCATACCCCCGAGCCAGGCCAGGTATCACTGCTACAGCTGCCCGAGCTCGCTGGAGCCGGATTCTGCTCCGGGCGACTACGATATCTGCACGTCCTGCTACGGAAACCAGATTGTAAGAGGTCAAATCAGCAAGGAAAACGGCCACTCGGGGTGGAGGCGATGTCTACACGGGCACAGAATGGTGGTGGTTGCCTTTGCTGATAAGGATGGACAAAAATCGAGATACGTGGCCAAGGATCTCGTCGGCGGTCGCAGCCTCCGTTCTGGACCACCGGAAAAGCCAGAATACCAAGGCAGGGGGCTTCAGAAGTGGACGTGGCAGAACGGAGATCAGACGGTGGCGCGGCTCATCACGAGAGACGTGTCGGAGACGGCGCCGACGAGCGACGGGACCAAGGCCATGGCTCAACACTTTCCCCCGGACGGCGGGATGGGCTTGAGGGCGAGTGCCAGGTGGGCATGGTATCCCAAGGCCGGATCCGACGACGAGTTGCTGTTTCCACGCGGGGCTGAGATCAAGGAGATTGAGGACGTCAATGGAGATTGGTTCTTTGGGTCGTACATGGGAACTCGCGGGCTCTTCCCATCGAATTACGTACGGTTGGACCAGATGTTGCCATCCGAGAATTAAGAGGGGGACATGGAAGGATGGCGGACGGTGTCCAATAATGAATTGTTTATAGCGTATCAAGCTCCATGACAAGATGTTTTGTTGTCGTAGACGAGATGATGTGCAGCGGGAAGCCGGACGGAACTCGGCATGTGAATTAATAAGACGCCCGACGGTCCGAGCGATTGCGCCATCTCCAGGCTCCGGTTGCGGCCCCACCTTGAGTTGTCCTGTTCCCGCAGTTTGAATTCCTCCAGCTTGGTCTGCTTTCACCTTCTTCAATTGCTCTCGATCGACTCGCCCCAATCCCGCAGCAATGTTCCGTCACAGCGTGCGGCGCCTCGCCGTGGCCGCCGCAAAGGCCGCCGAGCCCAGCTTTCACACCCTCAACGTGTCTGCTGCCCAGGGCGTCTCCAAGGGCTTGACGGGAGGTGAGTTTCTGCTCGAAGACGTCTCACGCTCTGCATAGTGTTCTGACTTGACTCCCTAGCCATCGGAAACACCCCCCTCATCCGCCTCAACAAGCTCTCCGAGGAGGCCGGCTGCGAGATCCTGGGCAAGGCCGAGTTCATGAACCCGGGCGGCTCCGTCAAGGACCGGGCCGCCCTATACGTGGTCAAGGACGCCGAGGAGCGCGGCCTCCTGAAGCCCGGCGGCACCGTGGTCGAGGGCACCGCGGGGAACACGGGCATCGGGCTCGCGCACGTGTGTCGCTCGAAGGGGTACAAGCTCGTCATCTACATGCCCAACACGCAGTCGCAGGGCAAGATCGACTTGCTCAGGCTGCTCGGCGCGGAGGTGTACCCCGTTCCTGCGGTGGCGTTTGATAACCCCGAAAATTATAATCATCAGGCGAAGAGGCACGCTGAGAGGTTGGAGAATGCGGTGTGGACGAATCAGTTCGATAACACGGCTAATCGACGCGCGCATATCGAGACGACGGGGCCGGAGATTTGGGCGCAGACGGGGGGGAAGGTCGATGCGTTTACGTGCGCTACGGGGACGGCGGGAACGCTCGCGGGGATTACGCGGTACCTCAAGGAGGCGTCCGACGGGCGCGTCAAGAGCTTCCTGGCTGATCCCCCGGGAAGCGTGCTGCACTCGTACATTTCCTCTGGCGGCAACCTGATCGAGCGGTCTGGGTCGTCCATCACCGAGGGTATCGGCCAGGGCCGCATCACGGATAACCTGGCGCCGGACCTGGCGCTGCTGGACGGGTCGCTGCACATTGCCGACGAGAAGAGCATCGAGATGGTGTACCGGTGCCTCGACGAGGAAGGGTTGTACCTGGGTGCCAGTTCGTCGCTCAACGTCGTGGCGGCGAAGGAGGTGGCCGAGAAGCTGGGTCGGGGGAGTACCGTGGTTACGGTGCTGTGCGACGGCGCCTACAGGTACGCCGACAGGCTGTTCTCGCGCAAGTGGTTGACGGACAAGAAGCTCTTGGGCGCCGTGCCGAAGCACCTGGAAAAGTACATTGTTCTACCGTAGTGTTTCTGATGCAATGCTGTACATGTACATGATAGACTCCCAACCCGAAAAAAAAGAAAAAAAAAAGGCGTAGATAATACACTATATGGTACAACAACGTTTCCACTACTGTGAGAGGGCGCCGCTCGCCCACAAGGGCATCCTACGCAGCGGCTCCTCGTAGGCGTACGTCCACCGGTCGTAGTAGCGCTTTTCCTTTTTCAACCTCTGGACGTAGTCGGAAATGTAGGCGTCCAGCTTCTGCTCCACGGACTCGAACTCCTGTGCGGCGGCGGCGTCGTTTCCGAGGAGTTCCCGGGTCAGCTCCATGGCCTTGATGTTGTAGGCGGCCACCTCGATGAGGGCGAAGCCGGAGAGGGTGGGGTTGGTCTCGGAGAGCTTCAGGGGGGACTCGAGGGCGAGGACCGACTCGGGGAGCTGGTCGCCCACGGCGCGCTTCTTCCACCACCGGGAGACTCGCTCGGCCGTGTCCTCGAGCTTGGCCGTCGCCTCGGCGGCGTCCAGCTGGGCGGCCTTCTTGGCCTCGACGTCCCGGGCCTGGGCGTACAGCACCATTCCCATGGAGAAGGGGTGCAGGTCCGTGGCGGCCTTGTGCTCGCTGCGGTGGAGGAGGTCGAGCAGCACGTCGTTCCACTTGACGGCCACGTGCGGCTTCTGCGACTTGCACACGGACACGATGATCTGGATGATGTGCGCGTCGCACTCGAGCTCGAAGCCCGTCTTGGGCGCCTGCTTGACGCACTCGATGACGGCGTGGATCTGCCCGCGGTTGCTGGCGCGGGCGATGACGGTCGAGTACTGGTTGGGGCGCAGGACGATTCCCGCCTTTTGGTAGCCCCCCAGGAGGATGGGGAGGTTATCGAAGTCGTCCTTGGTTTCCATGAGGGTGAGGGCGTAGCTGAAGGCCTTTTTGGAGTTGGGCACGTCCTTGAAGCGGTCGAGCGTCTTGAACTTGTGCTCGAGGCCGTCGAGCTCGATGACGATGGGGTTCTGCTGGATGTGGTGGCGCATCTTGGGGTTGAAGATGGCCCGGCGCTGCTTGTCGGGGAGGTACGCGGGGAGGACGATCTTCTCCTGGATGTCGGTGAGGACCTTGTTTAGGGGGGCGTTTTGGGTTTCGAGGAAAGTTGCTCTCAAGGCTGGGACATGTGTGAGTGAGTGTATGGAATTATTTGGGGTGGTTGTCGTTGGATAGACGAGAACATACCGAGGGAAGCGGTCGAGCCGAATTGGCGTGATGAACGAGCCGCCGAGGCATTGCAAAAGGTCGCCAGTGGCAGAGCGGCCTGGGCAAAGGCGTACTTTAACATTTTTTTTTGCTGGTTGTCGAGTGCTTCGCTGAAGCTATCCGGAAACTTGGTGATGCAAAGGCCCTGCGTTTGGGTATTTGCCGGAGAAACTGTGGCGCCGGACCAATCACAGGAGCGAATTGAACCGTTTCAACTCTGGGGCCCCAACCTGGTGAAGCTTCCCGAAAATCTAGCGTCACAGCGTCCAATTGCTCCAATCTCTCAACGACACAACACCCACGACAATGAACGTTGGGAACGCGGGACGGCCGTTGGGCTGCCTCAAGTCCGTCTTTCGACAGGCGAGATATCAGAGGTCGTTCCGACGATGCGCCTCGGCGGCGGCGGCGGTTCCTGCCAAGTCGTTTACCGGCAACGAGTTCAGTCCTCGACAACGTACGCCCAGCCCATTGCCTCTTTCCACGGACGTCCCTCTGACGCTATGCTAGGTGCCGATAACAAAAAGGTGTCCAAGTTCGCCATCTGGCCCGAGGTGCCCTCGATCCGCGCCACGCACCCCGACCCGATGCCCGCCCTTCTCGACAAGCAAATCGCCAAACTCGACCCGACGGGGGCCCGCACGCGGCTCTTCTCGCGCGAGCACGCCGACAGCGCAAAGGTGGGCGACGTGCTCATGGTGTCGACCAAGGCGGGCGAGCCGTTCGCGGGGGCGTTTATCCAGATCCGGCGGCGCGGGCAGGACACGGCGATCCTGCTGCGCGGGCAGATGATGAAGGTGGGCGTGGAGATGTGGTTCAAGATTTACAGCCCGACGGTCACGGGCGTCGACATTATCTGGCGCAGGCCCAAGCGCGCGCGCCGCGCGAGGTTGACGTACATGCGGAAGCCGAGCCACGACATGGGCAGCGTGGATCAGCTGGTGTTTGCGTGGAAGAAGGAGAGGTATGCGCTGCGGTCGCGGGCGAACAGGACGGGGAAGCAGGGGGGGCAGGGGAAGCAGTCGGGGAAGCAGCAGAAGAAGAAGTAGGTGGGGAGGTGTTGGATGACATGTATGATAGGGCTTGTATGAGTGTACAAATGGACATGCACCAGTTACTCTTCCTGAGCTTGATGTGGGATTCTATTCTACGGTCTGGACACACAGGATATGGGCGGGTGGGTTGTGGTGATTGCATTCCATGTGTAAAGATGTCCTGGGAGTCTGAACCATGGACGGTTGTCAATGGGTGTTGCTGCCTGTCTATGTACGAATACAGACACTACGAATTGGATGCAACACGGCTCTCTACTTATCCAGTCGGAGAATGATGATGTTGAAGAAGAAATTGGACCCAGGAGCAGTACCCGGGTAAGTGTTCTAGCCCAAACGCCAAGTGAGAGGCCAAGGTAGACTCTCGACAGTGCAAGTTGCTGCTTGACGAGGGATTCACTTTTTCAGGCTTCGCCGCGAACTAGCCGATGCCGTTTGTTTGACGCGTGATCAACTGTTTTCTAAATGAGGGACCAATCGCCAATGCATTACGGATTTGCGGAAGGGGATAGCTTCGTTTCTGAAGCATTTCGCGTGTGGGCGACAAACATCAAACCGTCCCAAGTAGGACATTGACGACAATCGTACCACGTTCGTCCGCAAAGAACGTTCACGACGGAGGAACCGAACTGGAGGGAGGTGATATTACAAGGAGGGGTTCATCAAGCGTTCGAAAGAGGCAGACCCCGCGCGTTGCGTGCGTACCGGATAGGAAGTGGAGGGCGTTTTAAGCGTTCCTGCTTCCATAAATAGTAGCCGTCTTGGGGTTGATCTCGTCGATGAAACAGTTGTCGGGTTTCGTGTGGGAATACCCAGGAACGGCCGACTTACAGAGTTGAAGGCCCAAAGCCCTCCCAGCAGAGTGAAGTCGTCGCCAAGCCCCCACGGAAGGCAAGGATGTCCCCTGGAGGACGACGCATGAAGAGCCCGCCACATCGGACCGGGGGGGTGAGTTTGGGTGCGACTGATTCGGACAGAGTCGTCAGAGAAGTGCTGTATTTGGACGAGTCGCAGCGTTTCAAGGCATGTCGCGGATGGTGAATGGAGGGATGGTGGACGAGCTAAGGCTCGACG
>JAMQMW010000524.1:7473-27935 GCA_024115155.1 Thelonectria blattea
AAAGTGAGGGTATCACGAGAGAGATTTTGTCGACCGTTGAATACGAATATTTTCTTGTTTTTTAAAGTCAGGGATAAGCTTCCGCGTAATTATTGAGGGACCTCGGCAATCAAGCACGCGAATATTTCGCGAATTCTTCCCCGTGGGCCAACCAACAACGAATATTCAGCCATGTCCCGGACAAATACGTGTATTCCCCGACCAATCAGCGAGGAATGCGCAAGCCCCTTTAGCGGGTCATCTAATTCAAGCTCCCTTCGTGATTGGCGTCGTTCGAGGTCTCAATCCGGCTGCGCCTCTTTTTGCCTGGAAGGACTGGGCCAGGTCTCTCTCCAGGACTTCTTTTCTTAGCAAGGTTACCCTTTTTTCAAACTTTTTTTCTCTCTCTCCCTTGGAAGATAAGCGACCTTGACTTGTTAAGGAAATGTCCTCCATCCTTAGGGCTCCCTAGCGTGCCCATCCCATCCCTTCAGCTCAGGGGCCTTTCGTTCATCAGCTGCCTGCTGGTTCCTTCTTTCGGTTCGTTCCTGTTCCCGTTCGTCTCCCGCACCAACTTTGTCCGTCGTCCGCCCCGCCCCGAACAAACCTGAACATCTTCCTCCCCGAACGCGCGGCAAGCGAGACCATGTTGCTGAAGCTGTTCTTGCTCGTCTTCGCGGCTCTCGTGCTGGCCAAGGCCGAGTCCAAGGGTCCCGATGCGAAGGACGTCCTGCGCAGCCTCGACGCCGTAGAGGCTGAGGCGTCGCAGAGCGCCCAGATTGTCAGTAGCGTCGGCACGCTGGCCGAGAAGATTGCCATTTACTGGAAACACAAGCCCTTGACGGTGAGTCTCTTGTTGGTCTTGCAGTGTAGACCATGTCGGCTGACTCTTTTGTAGAAGGCGGAAAACATCATGGTCGACAATGCAAACGCCATCCAGGTCGTCATCGACCAAGTCGACGCCGTCAAGGACAAGCTGGACGGCGACGACCAGAAGAAGCTCTGCGACGGCTACCAAGACGTATCTCTTCCTTTCCTCTCCTTATTATCTATTAACCATGCTAACCCTCCCCAGGCCATGGGCGCCGAGCAAAAGATGCTCAACGAGATCGTCGCCAAGGGCCTCGTCTTCCAGGGCATGCCCAACCGGCTGACGCTGCTGTTCGACCTCAAGGAGGTCTGGATGAGGGTCGGTCAGCTTACCGCTTCTCTCGTCGCCAAGGCCGGGAGCTGCAAGGCCGACGTCAAGGCCACCGAGGAGGCCGTGGACAAGATGATGTTGGAGGCCATCAGCGCAATGATTGGAAAGCATATCGGAAAATTGGATGATTAAGCGAAGCCATGTACGTTTATTATGATGCCTAATTGGTAATATCAATCACTTTACTATCATGTCACGATATCCGTCTCAACTCCGTCCTTTTCTTACTGGACGAGAGTGATGGACGAATGCAGCCTCTCAAGTCCTCTAACCATCTAACAAATGTCCCATCATCAACGTCGCGGCATCCAATAGCGCCTCTACCCTCTCACCGGGAAAACTCTCGTCTCTCAGACACAAACCATAGAGGCGGCAATAGCACTCCCTCGGCGTCAAAAAGGACGTGGCATTACCAACCTCGCCTTCGAAGAAGACCGCTTCCCACAGCGCCTCAAACACGGCGCCGGCAGACCTACTCGAGAGCTGCGTGCCGACGATCCAATCTCGCAAGAACCGCAAACGACCCCGAGGAATCGACTCGACCACCTTTCGGGACACTGCAAACTGCCCGCCGGCGAGGTATTCCCACCGCGACGGCGGCGCGGGATGGTGTTTTTCTGGGAACAACTCGCGCCAGAGCGCACTGTACTGCGCATGAAGCTCCGTCGCCGATTGCCCGGCGAGCCTCTGACCGCCATCACCAGCCTCCCACTCCTCACGCGTAAGGTCCAGCACCGACGGCCCAGGAGCACCAGACACCGGATCTACGGCCCTTCGCAAAGCCTTGTCGCACGCGAGGCTCACGTACCCGCGCTGCAGGACCGCTTGGGGCAGCAGCCTGTTCACGGTGCGTGCCGAGCTTCGCTGGAGGAGAGCATTGTTATGCCACGACGCGCGATGGCCGTGCATGAAGACCATGACCTCTGGGAGGTTCTCGTAGTTGTCCACCAGATAAGTCAGGTACGCCATGGCTTCGTTGCCCTTGTTCTGCGGCAGGCCGTTTTCGGGCGAGGCCTGGTCGGCGAGGTAGATGACCTGGGAGTCGCCATCGCGAAGGCCAGATTCTGTGCGCAGGCTTGCGGCGTCGTCGCTGGACACGGCGGCGAGGATGACTGTGATTGGGGGTTCTCTTGCCGTGCGGTTGAGCTCGGCCGAGGTGGGTGTGAAGACGCCGAAGCACGACGAGGCGTAGGACACCAGGACATTGTGTTCGCTTGGTGTTGAATGTTGCTTGAAGAGCAAGAGGCAAGTCAAGAGGAATGCATAAGTGCCGAGGAACAGATAGCCGAGCCGTTTCATTGGTCCGTTTCGCTGCGTTTCGTGGTTATAAGGACGAAGTGGAAGGTCGAGAATTTATGGCCGAACCGATCGAATCGGCAAAGCAAACGGATCCTACGGATAGACCAACCTCAAAATAACCCCTCGATGAGGATTCATTTTCCGACACCGAGAAGAACTTTGGACAAGGGCAGTTCCCGCCCCCGCCAACTCACCCGTCTGCTCGTATTCATGGGGATAGACGAGAGCCTCATCAAACTAATGCACCTCTCCCGCCTTTGCCATTCGCCTCCCGCTGTGGGCTGCTCTCTCGTAACCCATTACTGGAGCTTAGTCAGTCCCGACCCCTGCAGATCGTCATCCGCATTGGGTGCTATGAAGGCATGAATATGGACTTTGGTCTGGTTAGAGTTGGGATGATTGAGGGTGGTTCGCTGACTGACTAAAAGGGTCTCGTTGACATGAAACAGTAGTGTACATGTATAATACGATGAGGGTTCTGACGAAGCAGTACATTCGCCTTGTAGATGGATATAAAAGCGTTGGGGACTCCAAAGTCAAATAGATCTAACACCGGCACCACCACCAATATTCCCTCCATTCTCTCAAACACCAAGATGAAGGCCACATACGTTCTCTCCGCTTTGCTCTCCGTGGCCAACGCCGCCACCCACATCAACTAGTAAGACTCCGGTTCTGACGAGAATGCCAGACTGACCAGCCAGCTACTCGGACACCAACTGCAAGAACTGGATCGGCCAGACCAACATTGGGCAGAACTGGGGCGAGCAGACGTTTGCTTCGGTGAACGGTGCGCACAGCGCCCTTCCCGTTGAGACGTCCCCTTGGTACAGTGAGTTAATGTGCACAATTACTCTTGCGAATAGTAATTGACAGTTACAGTCGTCGAGTTCTACGACAACAACAACCCCGGCCCCAAGTACAGGAGAGCCGACGGCCAGTGCTGGGGCACCACTGGAAAGCCCGTTACTCACATTATCCCTTGGTAATGGAGTGTGGGAAGAGCCGGAAGGGGGTAGATTGAGGATAAAATAGACAGTTCCGGCTGGTAGAACTATCGCCAAGCATAAGTTGAGATTCTAATCAGATTGCCATGTACAAATGGAACGAACCCTAGTTCCAACCGTTATCTCTCCAAATAGCTATGTCCGGTACGACCGTTTCACTCTAAACCGTGAACCAAGCTTCTTCCACGGCAAGTCTCCCGTAGCGGCACCCACCATGCCGATGATCGCTTCAACGGCTCCAACACCCTGCATGACGGATGCATCTCTTCTCGGAGCTTATCGAGCCGGCAAGTTCCTTGGACCATCGACTTTCTAATTGCAGTTTAGCACCCGGTGACGAGCCCGATACGCACAACATGATGGCTTATTACGGCAATTTTTAGAGGTTGAACGAACGATCACGACTCGGGGCAGAAATATTGCTAAGAGATCGCCGCTCCCCCGCCTTCAGGTAGGAGATGCCTTCTTAATCTTCCATTTCATTCATCTTTCCAAATCAATTCTGTGAAGATCATGGTTACTCAGTTCCCAATGGATGAATCCACCGTCGTGACGGTCGCTCTCTTGAGCTTGGGTCTCCTTGTCGCAGTCTTGTCCTTCTTCCTCTCTCCGACCCAAAGCCAGCATGGGAATGAAATGGAAATCACCCAGGTAAATTCCCCCATCAACACACTGCCCCCGACTGACTCTCATCGGGGTCACAGCTCTTCGTCTACCCAGTCAAGGGACTCCGAGGATGCAAACTGGACAAAGCCCTCCTCGGACCACATGGAATCGTCGGAGATAGGACATTTTGCCTGCAAAAGGTCCGTCGCGGCGATGACGGCGTCACCTACGAGACCATGCTCATCGGCTACCATTTACAAATGGCGCTATTCGTATCCTCTCTTCACTCCGGCGAGCCCGGAAACGACGAGGTCGAGGTAGAATGGAAAGGACGCGGAACCGGCTTTGACGTATCCGCGGACATCACCACATCTGACAAGATCCGATTCCCGCTTCAACCCTCCACCGCCGGCCGACCAACCCTAGAAGTCAACCTTCACACCAGCGCCACCACGGCATACGACATGGGCGACGACATCTCGTCCTGGTTCACCGACCGCTTCGGCTTCCAAGTCAGACTGGTCTTCATCGGCTCCAACTCGCGCCCCGTCCTCGGCTCCCTCGCGCCCAACAGCCCCGGCGGCCTCAAACAAGCCCGCCTCACGCAACGCCTCCGAAGTCTCCTCCCGTTCCTCGCCCACCCCGCCGAACGCCTCGCCTTCAACGACATCGCGCACTACCTCGTCGTCACGGAAGAATCCAACGCGCAAGTGACCTCCCGTCTGGACCCTTCCCAAACCATGGACGTGACCAAGTTCCGCCCCAATATCGTCGTCAAGGGCGCGCCGCGCGCCTTCGTCGAGGACTTTTGGGGCGAGTTGACGTTTTCGGGGGGCGTGCGCATGTCGTTGACGGCGAATTGCTATCGGTGTCAGAGCATCACGGTGGACTACGAGACGGGGGCTACGGCGGAGGATGATCGGGGGAAGGTGTGGAAGAAGTTGAATAGGGATCGGAGGGTGGACGCGGGGGCAAAGTATAGTCCCGTGTTTGGGCGGTATGGGTATTGCTTTGGGGGTGCGAAGGGGGAGGCGTTGAGGGTTGGGCAGGGTGAGGGTGACGCGTGTTAATGCGAAGAGGACTACTTTTGGTGAGTTGTGTTGTCTTTTGTGTGGTGTGGAATTGTGGTTGCTGACTGTGATATAGATTGGCCGCTTCATGCTAGCTTTGGCGTGAGTCAGAAGACGTAGCTGGACAAGGGGTGCTGGGCAGATGAACAATGGAAATGGGGGTAGAAGAAGTGGCTTCAGCTTGGATGCTAAATACAGGTTAGACGAAGCATCTCGGAAGTTTCTCCTTCGACTGCCCCCGAATTCATCACTCAGTTGGGTTTCAAGTCACAGTCACCAACGACCTTTTCTCGCATCTGGTTCGTCGAATATATGTTGTGTCGCGACGGAACATGAACTTGGCAGACTTGGCAGTTGTGGCGGCTGTGCATAGCCGTCCTCTGCTGATTTGTATGTGTCAAATGTTACCGTGATCTCACCATGGTTAATGAAGTGCACATCAACAAGTTGGGCCATTCTGGCGGGTAAATGGTGGTGCTATTTCGATTTGGCAACTATCGCGACCACTTGACTATCTTCGAGTCTTGGCAGGAGTTGACATCTGGGATGCTGTCCTGTTGGTAGGCGTTCGTACGTGTTGAAATGGGTCAATTCAACATGTTTAACTCATATAAAGCACAGGGAAATATCCTTTGAAGAGCTCGGCAATGCCATCAGACATCAGCCACCACTCCCAAATAACCAGGTCCTCGCCTTCTCTCTATCCCTTTCGCTTGATCATGTCGGCTCAATTCTTCAACTATCCCGGCATGGAGACAAATGCCACTGAATACCACTACTCCCAAGCCGTCAAGATCGGAAACCTCGTCAAGACATCCGGTCAGGGCGGATGGGAAGAGACTGGCAACATCTCACCCGACTTGGATGGGCAAATCGAAAAGGCTTTTGACAATGTGCTCGAGGCACTCAAAGCTGTCGATGAAAACCTCTCCTTTGACAATATTCACGCCATTCGTTCGTATCACTTGGACATGGACGCGAGTTTCAGTGTCATGACTTCAATGTTCAAGAAGATATTTCCGAATCACCGCCCGATTTGGACGTGCATTCAGGTTGGGAAACTTGGGCTTGAGGGGATGCAGGTGGAGATTGAAGTTGAGGCAGTGATTCCTTGAGGATGGGGATGTCAGTTGTCACTTGGGTTGAAGAAGGGGTGTCTTTGGGATCGATAGATACCTACTGTTACTGGATACATAACACGGCAGTAGGGATACACTACGAATTGGATGAAGTGAGGAATCGCAGCGTCTTCTTCACAGCTCGCGCTTGTTATGATGTCACGCCAACTGCTGCCATGGCGCTAGGGATTTCCGCAGCGGGATAGCTTCAACTGTCATACGGATAGGTAGTGCACTGGCGCAGAGAGGATCCAACAGCAGTCCAACTAAGCCAATGCATGCTGTATCCGTACAAAGCAGTTAAATCACATCAAAGAAGCAACTCGCCGACCCATAACCAAGGCCTCATTTCTTTCCCTTTCAAGAACTACCCTCGTCCGCGATAACTCTTCCATCATCTAACTTACCCCTCCCCTTCGTCTCACTCTCCCCGCACTTCCCGTCCCCCATGCATATGCAAGCCCGCTTAGAAATGGCTGGAAAAGGCCCAAAATGTTACCCGTTTCGGCAGTTATCGCGTACATTACTCCGCAGCGCCAGCTTGCTCCTTTCATGTGGAGGGCTATTATTCTGCCTAATGCGGCATGCGGTGCCGGTCGCGGCCCTGGTTTTGAGGTTGCCCAGGGCAGGTATTAATACTCCAAGTCTCGGCCTTATCGCTGACGTATTCTGATCTTTTTCTCCTCATCTCTCCCCAATTCCAATTCTCGCAACAAAATGTCGCTTCAGGTTCAACTCAAGGCGCCCAATGGGCGGGACATTACCCTGCCCACGGGCTTGTTCATCAACAATGAGTTTGTCGCCTCGAGTTCCGGCAGCAAGATCACCAGCATCAGTCCCAGGTACGTACACTCTCATCTCTCATCCCCTCATCCTAACCCATCCCGCAGCGACGAAAAGGAAATCGCTTCAGTAGAAGCCGCCTCCGAAGCCGACATCGACAAGGCCGTCAAAGCCGCCCGCGTCGCCTTCAACTCGGAAGCCTGGGCCGGCATCTCGGCCACGGAGCGCGGCGCCCTCATGTTCAAGCTCGCCGACGTCATCGAGGAGAACAAGGAGACGCTGGCCACTCTGGAGACGTGGGACAACGGCAAGCCCTACTCGGTGGCTCTCGACGAGGACATCGGCGAGGTCCTCATGACGCTGCGATACTACGCCGGCTGGGCGGACAAGATCCACGGGCAGACCATCCCCACGACGCCCCAGAAGTTCGCCTACACGCTCAAGCAGCCCATCGGCGTGTGCGGCCAGATTATTCCCTGGAACTACCCGCTGGCCATGGCGGCGTGGAAGCTTGGTCCGGCGCTGGCCTGCGGGAACACGGTGGTGATGAAGCCGGCCGAGCAGACTCCCTTGTCTATTCTGTTCCTCGCGTCCCTGATTCCCAAGGCCGGATTCCCCCCGGGCGTTATTAACATCGTTAATGGGTATGGGCGAGAAGCCGGCTCGGCGCTCGTGTCCCACCCGGACGTCGACAAGGTAGCATTTACCGGGTCGACCGTCACGGGCAAGGCGGTGATGAAGGCGGCCAGCGCGACCATGAAGAACATCACGCTCGAGACGGGCGGAAAGTCCCCCCTGCTGGTCTTTAGCGACGCAGACCTCGACCAGGCGGCTAAATGGGGACACGTCGGCATCATGAGCAACCAGGGCCAGATCTGCACGGCGACATCGCGCATCCTGGTGCAAAAGGACGTCTTTGACGACTACGTCTCGCGCTTCCAAAAGGTCGTGGCAGAGCACAAGGTCGGAAACCCGTTTGACGAGGATACCTTCCAGGGACCGCAGGTCACGCAGGCGCAGTACGACCGCATCCTCAGCTACATCGAGGCCGGCAAGGCCGACGGCGCAAAGCTGGTTACCGGCGGGAAGGCGTACAAGGACGTGGGCGGAAAGGGCTTCTTCGTCGAGCCGACTGTGTTTTCCGATGTCAAGGAGAACATGCGCATCTTCCAGGAGGAAGTGTTTGGCCCGTTCGTGTCCATCACGCCCTTCACCGACGAGGCCGAAGCTATTCGTCTGGCGAACAGCACGTCGTACGGTCTGGGATCGGCCGTCTTCACGCGGGATCTCGAGCGGGCTCACCGCGTGGCCGGGCGTCTGGAGGCGGGCATGGTGTGGGTGAACAGCTCCAACGATTCCGATGTGCGGGTTCCGTTTGGAGGCGTCAAGCAGAGCGGCATCGGCAGGGAACTGGGCGAGGCTGGTCTCGCGGCGTACACGCAGACCAAGGCGGTGCATGTGAATATGGGCTTCAAGTTGTAGGATCGTGAGTCGTTAATTAAAGAAGCGCGTGCCTGCTGTACTGGTATCCATCCCAATCCGTGCCTGTCCCCTATAGCCATGAAGAAAAGAGACTGGAGTCATCGCTCGCTCCTACAATACAATAGCCTGCTCGTTCAACTCGGCAAACATGTCCGCCCACGTCATGCCAGAAGTGTCACCCTTCCAGATATCATCCAGCGCCGACCCAACAGCATGGACGGACGCAAAGCGAATCTCATCATAAATCGCCGCGACGGCATTCCTCACTCCCTTGCGCCTCTTCGCGTCCTCAGC
Source organism: Thelonectria blattea (assembly GCA_024115155.1). NCBI lineage: Eukaryota > Fungi > Ascomycota > Sordariomycetes > Hypocreales > Nectriaceae > Thelonectria > Thelonectria blattea. The sequence goes on from JAMQMW010000524.1 coordinate 16,313, forward strand.
GTGCGCACCCGCGATACACAACGGCAGCACAATGCAGTTGAGCACTTTCGACGGACGGCGGATGCCAAAGATGCAATCCAGACACGACTGCGCATGCTGCTGAACCAGCGGGTGGCCCACGGGAAGGCCGCACACGGCGCGGTACAAGTAGATGAGGGCAGCGTGCTGGAACGTCCGGATGAGAGCGTAGGCGTGCGTGGCTTCGAGGTCTTTGTCGTCTAAAGAAGTCGTTGTCACGGTCGTTGCTGGACTTCCCGGCTCGTCGAGGTTTTCTACCGCGATGGGCGCGTACATGGGCTGCAGGGCCGCTTCGAACTGGCGGATGCGCGCGAGGGAAAAGTCGTCGGTCATGCGACCCAGGGCGTCGACGTAGAATGCCATGCTGGCAATCTCGCGGAAGACGGCCGAGAGGGAGTGTTTTCCGAGTGAGTCTCGACCCCACCACACGGGACCCTCGTCGACGCAGTCCCAGATGGAAGAGGGGAACGAGGGCGGTCGGCCCTTGAGCATGGCCGTTGCTAGATCGGCCGATGCGAACTCGGAGAGAAGCAGGTGAAGAGGGTCTGGTCCCGTGTCGAGGAGGGTTTCGAGACCGCCCAGCCGGTTGACTATAGCCAGGACACCATCCCGATGACTCGACGTCGAAGCCGAAGCCCCCGCGCACTCGAGAAACCCATCGTGAAAGTACAGCAACAGCACAGCAAACAACAACATCGACAACGGCCCCTCCTCCCCATCGGCACTCTTACAACACCCATCCACCTCGGCGCGCAACGCAGCCAAGCACTCGAGCCGCTTGACGTTGAGCACGCTGCGACTATTCCGCCCGTCCTGCAACCACCGATGCGCATCGGCCAGTACGCACGTCGCCAGCAACACCACGCGGTGCTCCAAGGCAACCGGGATAGGCGGCGCGCAGGGTTCCGAGGAAGTAGTCAGGAGAGGCCAGAAGCGGCCGTGGAAGTAGTCGAGGGCTCTCTTCTCGTAGACGGCGAGGGAGGAGAGGGGGGGGACGAGGGCCGGGAGGGGAGACTCGGAGCGGGATGAGACCGAGACGGAGACGGAGACGGGGCCGGAACCGGAGGGGGAGCGGTGCTGCAGCTGCTGCTGCTGGGGGACCACGGGCCGGGTGCTCCAGCGGATGAGACGCGAGTTGTAGTCGCAGGGGGCGCCGACGAGGCCGCATCGCGTGCACGTCGGGCGGCCGAGGTCGCACTTGATGCGCCGCTTCTTGCACGGCCAGCAGGAGCCTTGGACGACGCGGACGCGTTGTTTTGGGGGAGGCATGTTTAGTATGGCAGAACGGGAGTGAATAGGGGGAGGGAGGGGAAGGTTGTGTTGCCGAGTGTCTTCCTAGATTCAACGCCTGCTCTTGGCCACTCGACTCGATTCGAGCCGTCGGTCGTTCATGTCTTCACTCGAACAGCTTGGAGCTGCAGATGCAAAGCTTGGAATGAATGCGGGGGGGATGAGGCGGGGAGAGACAAGGGAACTGACTGAACATGGGGGTCCAAGCCGCCGAACGGACGCCCGCAGGTCCCGGAGGGTTTCTTATCGACGAGGATCCACTGTATTTGGGCAATCTAATTTCCTTATTGGGCGTAGTTGCGGTGTTGATGTTGGGGTGCAGCGTTGAGAGAGGGCTGAGTGAGTGACAGTGCCGGGACTGAAGAAGCAGTGCCGAGTTTGAACGGGGACTGGGAGGATGGATATGCAGGAAATAGTCCTGGGCCTTGATTGCAGTTCATGTGTGGAGGTGGCGGGGAGGATAAAGATGCCGGCATTAACACGATGCACTGGAGGAAGCAGGGACGGGTGGAATGAGACGCTGAATCCACCAATACATCATCGTCACATCCTCTTCAAGAGAAGGTAGTTGTTATTGTTGTACAAATTGAGGTTGTTTACTAGATGTCTTTTATGAAGCTCAAATATCTATACCTTGAATACCAGGTAGGACACACGAGTTCACATCAACCGGATCAGTCTTGACAAGTACGACACCCATGAGGCCTACAGTCGGTCATGACAAGTAGAAACACCTGTCACAAACCACATAGGAGATTCACTTATTCTTTTCAAGAGACATTCATCTTTGCAACAACAGGAGATAAATCCCACTCTACATTACACCACTAAATATATCCCTCATCCATTCCTCACACATTCCTCTCTCTCATAAACCCAGAAAAGAACCTATCCACCGCCTCATAGTCATCCAACCTCCCCACATACGAAACATACTGATCCGGCCGCAAAACAACCAAGCATCCCTCCTCGCGCCCAATCCCAAACGTCTCGTACAACCTCCCATGACCCTCGTGATACGACTCATCATCAACAAAGATCTTATTATAATCCCACCCGTCCACCTCGTCATACGGCCGCAGCACCTCAGCAAAGTCGAAAAGATCCACGTCGTGCCTCTTGCCCGCGTGCACCGTCAAGACCTCAATCACCGAGTCGTACCGCCCGTCCCGCGGCGTGAAGCGCTTCAGCAGCGAGGACGACTGCGAGAGCCGCTCGCACAGGGTGTCGAGGCGCCTCTTCGGCTCCGGCTGGCTGATGTCCCCCGGGAAGAGGATGAGTCGCCAGGTTCCGTTGCTCCGGAGCAGTTCCTGGAGGTGCCACGGCCGCGCGTCCGACTGGTTCAGCACCTTGACGCTGGGCATGCGCATGCCGACGTTGAGTTCTGGGGCGAGCGTGTGTACGCTGAGGGCTTCGGTTTTGGAGGCGAGTGTCGGGTCGGGTTTGGCGACGATGCTGCTCTTTTCGTAGTCGACGGCTGCTACTGTCAGAATTGGCCCTCGCGCCGATGGAGGAAGACGACTTACCGATGCCGCTGGCAAACATGTTGCCCTTCTCGAATGCATTCTTGAATTCTTCCATGCTGATGCCCTCTTCGTCCATGATGTCCTTTGCCGGACGTCCGGAAAACAGGCGCGAGAACTTGTGGTCAAAGTTGATCAGGGCATGCGCAATGGCTTTCCGCTCGCTCTCGTACGTCTTGAGGATAGATCGATCGGCGACGCCCTTGACGACGTTGGCAATCTTCCAGCCGAGGTTGTAAGCTGGAACATGTTAGCACTTCGTCCACCCAGGTATCGAGATACTCACAGTCTTGCATGCTGACGTTCATTCCCTGGCCCGCCTTGGGACTATCACATCGTCAGCCGCATTCACAACCGCAACCACAAACCACAAACCTATGAGTGTGCACCGCATCGCCCGCCAAAAAGACGCGATCGTGCACCCCAAAACTCGACCCGACCCGCTGCCCGATCTGATACGCCGTCCACCAATCCAACTTCCGATACTCCAACTTATACGGCGCCATAATCCGCTGCGCCGACTTCAAAATCACCTCGGGCGTAATCCACGACCGATCTGCGCGCGAATCCTGGTCGCCAATCTTGGCCGTCGTCGTGATTTGTATGTACAACCTCACCAGCCTATTCTCCCTTGGAATCACCATGACGCTCCCCGCGTCAGCCGAGTGAATCGCGCACCGCATGCGAATATCCGGGAAATCGGTAATGGGCACAATGTCCAGGACCCCCCAGATGTAATCGGTCGACTCGCCCTCGAGCTTCAGGCCGATCTGCCGACGAACCCACGAGTGAGCCCCGTCGGCGCCGAGGACGTACTTTGCCTTGACGACCTCGGTCGAGCCGGCCTTGTCGTTGAGTTCGGCGGCGCGGAGAATGTCGGCCGTGTCGTCGGCGGCGAGGTTGCTCCGGAACAGGCCGTCTTGCACTGTTGCGCCGTTGGACATGGTGGCGGTCTGCTTGGGCGTGGCTTCCTCCTCGCCGAGGTGCCGCAGCGTGACGGACACGGGATACGCGTTTTCGTCCTCGACGGAGTCAACGTCTACTTCGAGTGCCGTGGGCATAACGCCTCGCTCGACGTGGACGTCTCCCTCGCTGAATTCCTTGATGGCGTCGAGGAAGAAGCGCTCGATGCGGCCCTGGTGCAGCACCACCTGCTGGAACCGACTGATACCGGGAATCGTGTCGGCGATGCGCGACGACCGCTGCAGCACGCCGTCTTGGTCTGGGTTCCAGAGGCAAATCTCTAGCATGTGGTTGGACTCGATCCACGCGCGGTGGGCGAAGCCGAACGAGTCGAAGATTTCCAGCGTGCGGCACTGCAGGCCGTCTGCTTGGCCGTTGAAGATCTGGGCGAGTTGAGCGAGTGCAGCCTGGAAGAGGAAAGTAGGCGAGGCTCACCTTTGTTCCTCGCTTGTCGACGATGCGAGTCTTGATGCCGCACTTGGCCATCCACGTCGCCATCATCAGACCAGCTGGGCCGGCGCCCACGATGAGCACATCAACATGGTCGGGGCCCTTGCCTTGCATTGTTTCTAGTAGTGTCGAGGTTTGTGAAGTGAGTTAATTGCTGACAATGTCGAGAGCTCAAGTCTGACACGCGTCCTCGGATACTTTATACTTCCCCCTCGTCGGAACATGTGCCAAGGTCATCGCTGCAGTCGCATCTACCATCGGAAGAGGGGTGAATCCTTCGACCCCCCCCGTTTCTGGCATTCAGCCCACGCGGTCAGAGGCATCTTGCAGCTGTAATTACAGGGAACCGATTGGGCCGCGGCGTCACATCACTGCCGACGTGGGAAAGATCGAATAGGGGAAGACGGGGCATCCCCGCACGACTTGGTCGGCAGAGGCAGCCGGGTGTTGGATCTCTCCGAGTTGCGGGGGAGGCACGGCGGGAGGAGGAATTGTAAGCAATTGTCAGCAAGTTTCTACCTCGGAGAAGTCATGGTTACGAGGTTTCGTATTGGAGAAGCATGCCGCATTTACTGGAGTTTGTTTTCCCATCCATCGATATCGACAACTCTCTTCACATCGACTCCCGCCACCCATCTGATCTGATCCGATCCGATTCAACTCCACGGACCAACGGATGAGACAAAGATTCTACATCTCCCCACGGGGTAACAATGCTTTGTGTGGGTCAGCTCCGGTGAGACTGAACGACGCCAGTAAAGGTGTCGGGAATCGGGTCAGGAATAAGATGTCATGAGTGACTCCATCGTCATGAGTGTGGGGAAGAGGTTCGGTCTGGTGGTCTATATCGGGTGCCGGCTCGGGTAGCGGCTCGATCTTTAGATCTGGGGGTATTGCATGGATTGGCCGTCATATTCATCCTTACATAACTCCGCCTTCAGAGGTCTGTCAAGTATTCCGTTGAACGGCCCTCTCAACTATGACCACCGCCCAGCCTCTTAGGCCACGGTGATGTAAAAGCCCAACATGACCGCCTTGGCAATCCAGCCAGAAAAGTCCCAATTTCTCACAGGCAACTCTCCTCAGCCCTCGCTCCTATCCATCCAAGAACCCTGTTCAGGGGTGGTCATCGTCCAAGCCGACCGACAGGGCCGCAAACTCGGTGCAGAATGGCACCTCGTCTGGCCACACTCGTCAATCGGCAACTCCCTCCCACGACCGATCATGGCGAAACATTCCAGACACAAGCCCAACTCGGTCCTGTATTGGAAACTGAGGGAGCGTACATGGCCGAGCGCAACTGGGACTGGTCAGCCCTCCGTCCTTCACACCATGGCAAGTTACCAAAAAGACTTACCCAAGAACCTCTTTTCCATAACATCACTTCGCAGAAATCGAAAGTAAATAGGATTCAGCCCATTCACTGAACGAATAAGCACCTTGCTCGCGCGATAAAACGGCGTGTTCAAATCAACCAAGTAAGCCGCCACCATGGCAAACGAAGCATCCTGGGGACCGGCCGGCTCTCTCTCCAGAAACCGCCCGAGAAGGTGCGAAAGGCGTGGTTCCATGGCGAACTCGCTTGCTAAGCGCGCCATTCGGTAAACGTCTTCGAACTGCAGGCTGGCCCAAAACTCTGAAGTCGCCGCCTCGGAAACGATGCAGTATACAAGCGAGAAGGCCCGGGGGTCGATCTCGGGCATTCTGACCACGGTGAGGCCAGGCTCGGATAGGTTGCACTCGCAGTCTTCCTCTCGGTCTTCTTTCAGTATGCCGCGGAAGCAGGGGGATACGGACTCGAGATAGGTTGAGTTGACGCGGAAGAAGAATTTGTCGTCGCCCACCAGGAAGAGGGCGTTTGCTGTTGACCTGCCGCAGCAGAGGTCTTCGATGTCCGGGGACTTGCGACCTAGGGCGGTTAGCTAGTACGTATTTGACAGTCGAGATGGCTATACCACGAACCCGGTGGCTGATGGGCCCGACATAGGTGGATGTCTGTATTGTTCTGTGATAACTCCATCTTGACAACGCTTGGTGTTTTGGGAATGAAGTTTTATTTAAGATGACGGCTGAGGGCCTGCATTTATATATTATCATGCATAGAATGATTGCTGGAAATGGCGACTGGTGGTGTTTGTATTTTTTGGCATGTCGTTGACACCCAACTCTTTCTCTTGTCTTCTTCGAGAGCTGCACTGATTACTCGAGGAGCCAATGATGCTTTCTTTAAGACAATACTATTAACATATCTTCTCACATATCAGATACAAACATATAATCGCAGGATCAGCCAACATACGCCCTTTTAACAATGAGCATGTTGCGTCGTAGAAACCTCATGGCGCTTTTCCAGGAGCTTCGAGCAAGGAGCACTCAGCCAAGGGTTGCCCATGTTTGTTAGCAAATAGCACCGACACGTGTACGGATAAATGGAGAGGCAATGAATTTATTTACTCAAGTTCCGCGAGCCAAGTATATACAAATAATGGTTTTCGCTGCTCAGCGGTTTCGCGGTCGCACTTAGATACAAGTGCTCCAAGACACCAACAAACCCACTGCTGTCTTCCTACATCATCAGCTCATGCCATGCACGTTTTCGACCTTGAACTGACAATATTTTGCCACTCAATGGTATACTCTCGCATCTTGGTATAATTACCAGCCAATCACGATTTACATGTCCAATTTTGAAGAAATCTTTTGATGAGATCCCCAGATGCCCTTCAAGCACCATCTCTAAGAGCAAATGTTTACCGACAATTATCCGTCGCTCACCTTACGTCCACCACGCGCCAGCTCATCCTCACATCTACAACAGACATCCTCATCAGAAGCGAAGATGAGTGACCATCAAAGGACTCCCAGTAAAGGGCACTCAGAGAATAAGTCTGTCACAAAGTGTACGTCCGAACCTTCTTTGCGACTTCGCCGTCGCGACCAGCTAGATTGAGCCTGCTGTCAGCAACGTCATCTCGAGAAGATGCAACAGCGAGAGGCCTCAGCTCGTCTCTCATCATGCGCCAAGAGATGAACTCTCACTGACCCTCCTTAGCTCGCCCGAGATCCTCTACGAAAGGACCTCTCGATGCCCAAGAGTGCGTCCCCCGAGTCCCATCCTCGCCCTCGCAACTCACCCTCAGCTAACCTCCGCAGTGATCCACTAACAGCACAATCATCAGGCTCCCCTCGGACTCTCCCGTCCCGAGCCAGAGTCACTTCACCACCCGCCCGCTCATCAACCGACTCTCCCGTCTCTCAACTCGGCCAGGCCCGCGCCAAGAACTTCTCCTTCCTCCTCCGCCCTGAAATCTACCATCCCCTCAACAGCCTCAAAGTCCACGCCGCCTTCCGCAACTCCCCCAAGCAACCCGACCCGGAGGCGCCCCTGGAAGAACTCCTAGCAAACGGCCACTTCCGCGCCGCCGCCATCGCCGCCGTCCAGGAGCTGACGGGCGTGGGCGCCCACGGGAGCGTCGACCCGACCGACTCCCGGCGCATCTTTGGCTTGCTCTACACGCGCCTGGCGTGCCTGACCTTGATCGAGGAGACGTCGCTCGCCGCGCAGGAAGTCAAGGCGCTGGAAGACCTCAACGACATCCGGACCTACGTCGACGAGGCGACCGGCGAGCACCTGGTCCCCTGGGAGCTCCGCGTACTCAACGTGCGCCTCCAGGCCCTCGGCTTCGGCGACCCGCGCCGCGCCGTCATGAGCTACCACGACCTCGCGCGGGAAGCCCGCGACAACATCGGCAAGGCGTCGAGAAGGCACGACAACTCGGCCCGCGAGCTCTGGAAGGCCCGCCTGCACGAGCTGGGCATCCAGGTCGCCGGCGCGCTGGTCGAGATGGGCGACCTTTCGGGCGCCATGCACCACCTCGAGACGCTGCGGGACCGGGGCGACGAGAAGATGGCTTTGCCAAAGGCCTTGCTGTGGCTGCAGTTGGGAAACGCCGAGAGCGCAAGGGTGTGTGCGAGGCAGGCTGCCGGCGACGACGGGGAGGATGCCGAGAAGCTCATCTTGGCCTTGTGCGATATGGCGGATGCGGACTACACGTCTGCGCTGGAGAAATGGAAGGGCCTGAGGGAGTCTGTCGGCGATGAGATGGTGGGCGTCAACATGGGCGTATGTCTGCTGTACCTGGGAAGGATACACGAGGTATGTCATGCCCAACGGCGCGTCTACGCCATACTAAACACTTATAGGGCCGGGAGATTCTCGAAGGATTGGTAGACTCGGGGCTGGCTTCGCGCACGCTCTTGTTCAACCTATCGACCATGTACGAGTTGTGCACGGAGAAGAACAAGGCCCTCAAGGTCAAGCTCGCGGAGCGGGTTGCTGGAGCTGAACCGTCGGCGGCGGGTTGGGAGAAGACGAATGCGGATTTCAAGCTCTAGAATTACGATGATACAACATTTATTGTCTTGACCGGTGGCTCCCCGCCTGCGATACCTTAATTAGCTTCATGTCTACCTACAATATGCCCATGGAACCATCAATGAAATCGCATTCCAATGTAAACCCCCAAAGTATTATCCCTCGCCGGAGCCGCGGTTCCCTGTCCCCACTCAACCCCGACCTCCTAAACCCGAAGCCGCGGGGAACCTCGGTCGCAGCCCGGACTCGTCTCCCGCAGACCTTGATAAATCTCACAACTCAGTCGTACTATCAAGAGCAACTCGTCCCTAGTAAATTCAACCTAAAGACAGTCTACAATATGTCGTCAGATCGCGTCGCCCAAATCACCGGCCACCTCAACTACCCCAAGGGCATGTTGGCCGGCCAAGTCGCCATCATCACAGGCTCTGGCCAAGGCATCGGCGCCGAAGCCGCGCGACTCTTCGCGAAGGAAGGCGCCAAGGTGGTCGTCGCCGACATTGACGAGAGTACGCACCGTCTTCTCCCCTCACCATAACCTATTAACACCTCACAGAGAAAGCCACCTCCGTCGCCGAGAGCATCACCAGCACCGGCGGCCAAGCCATCGCCGTCCCAGGCGACGTCCTCTCCGCCGACTACATCACCACCCTCGTCCAGCAAGCCGCCGCCTTTGGCTCCGGCAAGATCCACATCATCGTCAACAACGCCGGCTACACGTGGGACGGCGTCATCCACAAGATGACCGACGCCCAGTGGGACACCATCCTCGCCCTCCACTGCACCGCGCCCTTCCACCTCGTGCGCGCCGCGGCGCCCTACTTCCGCGTGAAAGACGGCGAACCGCGATGCATCGTCAACGTCTCGTCCACGTCGGGCGTGCACGGCAACGCGGGACAGCTCAACTACGCGCTGGCCAAGGCGGGCGTCACGGGCTTCACCAAGACGATCGCCAAGGAGTGGGGGCCGGCGTTTGGCGTGCGCGCGAACGCGGTTGCGTTTGGACACATTCTGACGCGGTTGACGGCGGCGAAGGAGGACGGCGCGTTTGTGACGGGGCCGGACGGGCAGAAGATTGCGTTGGGGATCCCGCAGAAGCAGACGCGGGCGGCGGGGGATGCGGCGCACGCGGATATTGCGCTGCGGAGGCCGGGGACGGCGACCGAGGCGGCGAGCAGTATCTTGGCTGTGGCGAGTCCGCTGTTCTCGTACGTGACGGGGCAGACGATTATGGTGACGGGTGGGAGGAACATGTAACATCTTATCAACGAGGCAGGGTTGAGGTACCTAGGCTGCAGAAACGTGGTATTAGATTAAACGGTGCTATGGCCCGAAACGCCCGATCCAACAAGAAATTGTCCCTTTTGTTCATATACTCCATATGCCCTCCGTCTATACCTTGAGCCACAGCGAAAACACGCCCTTGGCGTACTCGACAATCTCGTCGCCGCCCAGCTTGCTCTCGCCGTAGACTCGGTCGACAAACGAAATGGGCACCTCGGCGACGGTGCATCCCATGGCCTTGGCGCGGACCATCAGCTCCATCTGGAAGCTGTATCCCTTGCTCTCGGTGCTGGCAATGGCCTTCTCGAGGACCGTCTTCTTGTACAGGCGGAACGAACCCGTGAGGTCGCTGACGCCGGGGCGCAGGACCGTGTCGGCGAAGAGGTTGGCGCCGCGGCTGACGAACTTGCGCTTGAGGTCCCAGCCGTAGACGCCGCCGTCGCCGGCGTACCGGGTCCCCGTGACGATGTCGTAGTTTGCCTTCTTCTGCAGCGCGATCATCTGGGGGATGAACTTGGGGTGGTGGCTGAAGTCGGCGTCCATGATGATGACGAAGTTGCCCGTGACGAACTGCAGGCCGTGGACGTACGCGGTGCCCAGGCCGAGCTTGCCCGAGCGAGTCTTGAGGTTGACGTGGGGGGAGTAGGCCTTGACGAGTTGTTCGGCCACCTCCTGGGTGCCGTCGGGCGAGCCGTCGTCGACGATGATGAGTTCCCAATCGAGGTTGCTAGGGACGTTAGCTACTGCCGGCTGCTACAAGAAGCGTAGAGACAAGGGGAAACGCACTTCTCGGTAAAGGTGCGGTTTAGCAACCAGGCCATGACGGGGAGGTTCTTCCGCTCATTGTACGTCGGCAGGATGACCGAGTACTTGTTTTCCGACATGATGAAGATTGGTATAGGATCGGGGTCGTGATCGAGGGAAGGATGAATCGGTCAAAGGAAACGGCGAAACGTGCGTCGGTTCGAGGACGTAGCGATCGGGACGACAAATGAACGTGGTAAAGTCGGTTGAGCGCGATGATTTGGCCAGCGCGCCGCGTCGAGCCACTGTAAAGGAGGCCAGCGAGCTTCGACTTTCTGGCCGATGACTAAGCCAACGAGACAGATTGCAGTTTCAAAGGGGTTTGTGGCTGGTGAGCGGGGCTGTGGCTTTGATGTGGCTGGAGATACAAACCAGAAGTACCTTTTCCACAGCACTGGCATTTCCAGACTTCTCCCACCTAAAGCGGCATGACTGAACCACCTCGTCACATCACAATGCACGACAAAATGCAACATCCACCGACCCGAGACTTGTCCCAGTTTGGAGAGGTTCGAATCGTTCCATGAGAGCCAAAGCAGCTGAGCTCGCAATGGCGATTCCCTTAGGCCGGTGGTCTCGACGCGGAGATGGAAGCCCATCATTGAGGCAACTTCTGAGCATTGAAGAATCCACAGTTTCCCCTCTGGATCATCGGAGACAATGCAAAAGAAGCAAGCAAGCATGAGCGACAGCAGCACATCATCGTCGGCTGCCGGCTTCCCATTCGTACATACGCTCGACAGCTCGTCCAACCAACCTCGCCCGCTCCCCAGTCCACGACTGATTCCGGCGCAAGCGTCGCTGCATTCCCCCTCTCGCAACCCGCCATCGTCCCCCCCAGATCGGGGGCTCCTTTTGGCCCTTGGCCCTACCGGCTCCACCAGGTCTCGAGCTTCCCCGCAACTGCATCGCCATC
>JAMQMW010000526.1:0-17185 GCA_024115155.1 Thelonectria blattea
TTTTATTTTTTTTTTTTTTTTTTCGCTTTACCGTCTACCTGTCTTTCTCCCTTTTTTTTCCCTTCTTATTATTATTTTCTTTTTATCCTTTTAATTAATTAATTAATTCATCATCATATTTTCCTTCTTCAATCCCGTCCAGTCCAGCCTTTTTCCTCATCACGTTTCACATAAGATGCATAGCACGTCACGTTGAACAAGAGACCGGCCAAAAAAAGTCCAACAAAATAATTACACCAGTAAAAACCACCTCACAAAAAAAAACCCTCTTTTTTTATTTTTTTTACTTAGCATGCCCGACTGCTGCCTTACCATACTAACCCTATCCCGGGGTCTGGTAACATCACAAAAAGAACGAGAGAAAAGAGTGGCGGGCGGTTACCAACAGCAGACCAAACCTCACACAAACACCGTCACCTGCGCCATCTCGCCCTGTCGTGATTCCCGATACAACAAAAAGAATCAAGATAATTTCTGTATTCGTGCAAGTCGCTTCCCGTTGAACCCCTCCCATGTGCAGGAAAAGAGACCTTTGGAAGTCTGTCTCATGCAATGCAAATGTGCCCCCTTTTCCCGTGCCGTCCGCAACGCCAACCAAAACAAAATGCTCGGTCCAAAGTGGCCGACATGTCAACCCCGTCCATTCCGCCCGTCCGCCTGATCATGCCGATCCCCCATCCATACCTGTACAGTATGCATTCCCGCCTTACCGCCTAAACACCTTGTTCAAGAGCCCGCCGCCTCGTCCTCGTCGAGGCATCTCGTCTGCCGACGGAGCCACCCGAATCTCCTTTCCCTTTCCTGCGAGCTGCGGACTGGTGTCGCCCGACATCTGCCCGTCCACTCTTCCCACCTCGACGAACTCATCCGACTCGCGGTCCATGTACGCCTTGTCAAAGTAGCCGTCGCCCGCCAGCTTCGAGTGTCCCGGCTCGTACACGATGGGCGGTGTCTCTGCCACCTGCGCGTCCCGCATCTTGGTGAGCCCGCGATCGAGATACTCCACCATCTGCGCCTTCGTCACGAAGCTGTCCGCATCCGAAGCCCCGGCATTGCCACCATGCACGTCCTGTGCCTTCTTGTACAGAGCAGGGAACCTCGTCTGAAATTCCGTTTCCAGCGCCCTTTCGTTCTCTTCGATGGCTGTCGTGCGCTCTTCGGTGGGTCTGGGCGTGCCAGCGAGATACTGGATCTGTTCTTCCCTGCCAAGACGGGATAGGAACTCGGCATACTTTTGTTGGTTGCCCGATACCTCCTCCGCCGTCATGCTTTGTGCCCCCCTCTGCTGTGTCTCGGCCAGCTCCTCTTCGTCTTCTCTCTTGATGTGCTTTGCGAACGAATCGCTGAACTCGCGGTAGTGGCCTTTGAGGATGAAGCCCTGCCCCTGCCATCCGGCTGCAAAGAGCTTCTCGAGAATTGTCTCGGCCGGAGGACACTCCGACGGGGATTCGAGCCCCCGAGCGTAAAACACGACACACCTCGCCCGCTGCCAGTGCGAAAACGCCCTCCGGCTTTGTGCGTCGGCAAACGCTCGCTCGACCATGTCCAGCGACGCCGGCCGCAAGAAGGACTGCGGAGCGCGCAGGTGAATGGCCCCTCTGATGTGTGACCGCTGGAACTCGTTGAGTGACCGTAAATCGATCAGTAGGGCTTGCCCAGGCAGTGAAATGTCGAGCAGCTCGTGAAGGTTGCCAGGTAAGATCATGCGGAGCCCATCCGGGGGCAGATGCTTCGTATCCTCCATCTGCAGAGAAGCAAAGCGTTGTGCAAACGCATCTTTTTCTCGGCGGTGGTGAAACCACACCTCGACGTGCCAAGGTTCCACACCGAGATTTGACGCAAAGAAGGCCTTCTCCCCGTCGTTTGGTAGAGGCTGGAACTGGTAGTATTCCTCGAGCCGCTTCTCGACATGTGGCGAGAACTTCTTGGGTTCCGGAACGTCGTCGCCGAACGTGGTTCGACGCTGAGCTTGCTGTTGGTTCATGATCATCTGTCTCGTCAGGTTGCCGCTGGTGCCGAGGGATGCCGACGACTGTTGCCTCTGAAGACTGGCCAGCGATGTCGAAGACGGCATGGGCCTCACAGGGCGAGATGACAGGCTCTGAGGCGGGGAGCCAGGAAGAGACGGCGACTGTATGGGAGACAGGGGCTGGGCGACTGGGAGTGTGCTTCTGAGGCCTTGGGCAGCGGTATGGCGACCATAAGTCGGATCTCGGAAGGCTCCTCGCATCTGGCCAGTGAGTCCCGTGTTCTCAGTAGGCGCAAAGGTGGTGCCGGAGACGCCGGAAACAAATGAAGCAGAGTCGGCGGCGGTGCTTTGGCCGGGGTAAGCACGCGCCGGGACAAAGACAGGAACCGATGGTGAGCGCTGCTTCTGCGTCATGAGATTATTCGAACGGATAAAGGCCACAAATGATGTGGCATGGTCCTCCGGAAGCAAGTCCCAGATGGTAACCGGCAGTGAGACCAGGAGCAGCGTCGAGTGACTTTTGAAGACTCCCTGGACCTTGACATACTTGGCCATGGCCGGGAACGCACCAAGCCACTGTTCCCATGCATTGATATCCAGCCTCTGATCGTCCTCCAAAGCTAGTGAGATCATGACATGAGGGGTGTCTTCGTTGGGCTCGGTGAACATGTGGTCGTTTCGAGAAACTGACGAGTCGGTTGCTGCGGCTCGTCCGCCTTCAACACCGCCGGCGGGCATAGGCGTCAACTCGGGCGAGGGAAGGGGTTCTCCTCCCTGCAGCATTCGCGATAATTCGATGCTCGGGGCCTTGTGATTGGCAGTCATCATGAAGTGAACTGGTGTTGAACGGGCCTCGAAATATTTGCCATTGATGGTGATTGGACGCGGGTGCTTCAGTCGAGCCAGCACCTCTGCGTGCAACATGGCGGCAGAGAAAGCTCTTATGCGCCATTCCTGGAGAACCTCGATTAGGGCGTTGGTGAAGGAGTATCGTCCCGGGTCTGGTGCAATGGCGTCCCAACTTGAGGCTGAAATTGTTTCCGTGATGCTGTTTCCGGTGGGGAAAGTAGCGCTAGCAGCACCAGCACAGCAATCGAGGAGGATAAGAACGTCAGACGTTGATCGCTCCAGGAGGGTCTGGATAGCGGACCATCTAAGAGGATGATTAGGTGGGATATGGTTAACGAAGGTACGGTTGAGCTTACTGTAGCCAGGGAGAAGAGGGCTCTCGGGTCCTAGCGAGTCTTGTTAGATCTCTCCTCGAGCATATGCGATAACGGCGCTACTCACGCACACCAGGTGCTCTGCCTGGACTCGTCTATCCGGGCATGGCCACCATAGTAAACAATAAACAAGGTATCTGGGGATTCGTGGTCCTTGATGAGCTGACCGACCCGGAGCATCAGCTCCAGGTGCGAGTTTTCTGAGGGAATGCCGAAAATGTCGGTATTGAAGCCATAATCCTCACTGAGGCACTTGTCCAGGTCTTCCAGTTCGGGAATAACAAAAAGGTCGTCTGAATTCCAGTGTAATAGCAGCGCTTCGACTTTGCTATATCTCTGAGAAGATCGTCCTCGGTTGGGGAAAGCTCGGGATGCGGACTATAGAGTGTCAAAGATTTGGCAGGGTTTGGAATAGCAGCAAGGGTACCGTACATCTTCGAGACGCTGCGCAAACTGGCCGAGATGCTTCAGATGGAAACTCGTGCGGCTGACATCATGTGTCGCGGATCTGGCAAAATCTCCTCCACTCGGGCCCGGCTGCACGTCGTGTGAGTAATCGCCAAGTTCTGGTTGAGGCTCCAGGCGCAAACGTACTGGGGGACCTCGCGAGTTGTCCGCCGGCCTCCTCGAGCGGATTGTGAAATAGGGCTGATCGGACATTGTGAGGGTATAATTTTATCGGTGGCCCGCACTGGATTCGAGTCGATGTTGTCGTGAGCGGGTGGTTCGGAGTGTGGGTTGTCGTCTCGTCGATTCGGGGTGGTTGAGGTTCTAGAGAGGGCGCATCGTGGGTCGCATCATCACAGACATGGTTTTTGGAGGGATCACGGAGGTAACGGCGCATGCAATGAAGGATGGAAATGGAGAGTTTTTGGTGGTTTCATTTCGAGCATCGGAGCCGGCATGGCCAGTCGTCGTTGGGTGAGCGGCTTGTGAGGCCCATGGACAAAATGGGCGACCGAGGCGGCGTGTGGGAGAATCGAGCGTCGGTCCCCAAAGAGGCTTAGCGTCGGCTCTCTTGCGGTCACCAAAGCGGAAGGGGCGAGTGGGCCGTTAGGTATCTATCTCACCAACTCCTGTCTGCCGACTTGGCTGAAGCTCTTACCACACAGGGTTCGCAACACTTCCCCGGAGAGTCTCGAGGTTCTACCCCGACTCCTCCTCAGACTCCATATGGTAGTAGTTGTTCTCATCTTCCTCCCCCTCCCAGTTGTCGACGTATTGTTCATCACCATCAGGATCGAAAAGATGGCGAATTTCGTCGTTAGTGACACCGGCGGCCCCGCAAATCGCTGCAACTCGATGTAGATCCCACTGGAGCTGTAAAAGCTCGAAGCTGGGGAGGTTGTTTTTATCCTCTGCTCTAATAACGAATGTCTGACCAGTCAGTAGTGGGAATCCGCTTGTCCGGTGTGTATGGAGAGCAGTACCCCAGCGACGGCCAGCATCACCGTCCAGGCCAGCTTGAGCAAGAACATCTTGTCCTGAGAGTATTTTATTTGGCGTTAATTCCGAACCCTTAAGCCAATAGAATTGCAACGTAATTGAATTGTCATTATCCTTTCTCAGCGGTTTGAAGGCAAATCTTGCCCGGTCCCACCAGTAGTGCAGCTGGCTGTTGAGGCTCAGCCGGTTCTGGGCGGACTCAGTGACGGACCTGTCGCGGATCAAGGCCTCAAATCGGGCCGCTTCATTATGTCCCCAGAATTCAGAGAGCATATTCAACAGTAAGCGCGTTTTACTTTCGGTCACGTTCGCGAAGGCGAATATATGGGCTGCTTTGGGATCTGGAGTTCCTGCAATAATGCATTGGTTATAATCGCGGTTCTTGCCCTGCTCTGGTATTAGCTGGATTCGCCCTCTCAATAGTGAAATTAAAGAACTCACCCGTATTCTAGCAGATGTTTTCCGTCCGCCTGAGGTCGGGCGGCCAGTTGGGCTCCTGGGGACCTGAGGCGTGGTCGGCGCGCCATGTGCGTCCGTGTTTTGTTGTCCCAGGCTCAGATTCAAGCGTACAAGCGGATCAGACGTGGATCCGACATCACTCATTCGCGATGTGTTTACGTTGTCTGCAGACGACGGAAAGGGAGAGCTTGCTCTAGACGCGGTGCCTGAACGCTGGGCGTTTGGCGGTCTTCCTCCTCTAGGCACATCTGTCACAAGAGAATGTTAGCAAGCCGTAATACTAAAGTGAAATCTTGAACTTACATGATGCCATAAATTGGGTAGGTTCCTGGATGATACCCAGAAAAGTCCATCGGCGACGGAGGCTGGACGATTGGTTACTGGATAAATCGTCTCTGAGATCCCTTAACGTGGCGAGAGGGGCGACCATAATAACAGCAAATAGAGAAGCATTTAAACGATGAGATAAGTTAAACTGCTCTGCTAATTGCTGTAAGTCGCGAAAAATTGCAGCTCGTTCTTCTCGATCGACAATATAGTCTTCAACGGGCTCGCGAACAGGGAGGGTGTCGGCCATGAGACGTTCAATGGCCAGTCGGCCGCCATGTTGCTGGTCTAGGCGCAATTTGAGCAGCTTGTCGAGTTCGTCCGAATCGAATGCTTCACTGAGCAACTTGAAGCGCTCCCGATTTTCTTCCGAATCAGAAGCCATAGCGTAAAGGTGGGCGTCCCTATTGCATTTGTGATATAGCGGTCTCTTGGTAGTTAGTAAAGAGTAATAAGACGGGCAGGTATGTAAATGGTCTCGACAGGGATCTTGGACTTACGGGAGAAGCAGTGAGGGGTGGTGTGGGTTGGTGCTTGATTGGGCTGAGATGTCTGGTATAAATTAGTAGTGGGGGATTACGGAGTAAACATGGAAGGTTGTGTGGAAGGGGGTGGGTGCCCTAACGCCGCAGCAAATTGTGGGGAGGAGGCTTATTAGGAGGGTACGCGAGCTGGGAGAGAGCCAGTGGATGTTGCCAGCCAATTCACGTGCCCGGCCTCGTACTCTCTACCAGACACCCAAGGCAGGCGCCAGTCCCGGCGACCGGGAAGGAGCTCTGGCCAACGTCACCGCCCTGGAGACCTTGGGAAGATGTGTCCACCAAACCCCAAATTCGAGACCGAAGCACCAGCAAATCTACAGACTCATTTGGGCATTCGGTCTTGATTACGCCCCTGGATCGCCCTGGCTTGCCCCGACTTGCATTGCATTGCATCGCCTTCCCGCACCACGGCCCAGCTTCTAGCCTCTTGGGAGCGGCAGAGGACGCGCTTGCAATACCGACGGTCCCTGTCACTTGTCTGAGATACCGAGTGCTTTTATAGAAAGCGGTCAAGTGGCACGCGACTCCTTCTTGCCACTATCCACGGATATCACCTACCGTCTTTTTCCAGTCGTCGTTGTCGGCCATGCGTGAGCGCATCACCTACGTCCACGAGGACGCCAACCTGGACCCTTCATCCTTGGACATCCAAGAGGCTGGCCTGCTGGGGCCTCTCATCGACACGACGCGACAGGTCCGAGTCTCCATTCCTTTCGACGAGCTGCCTAATGAGCTGGCCGAGCTGCTCAAGGCTTTTGAGGGCCTCCATGTGAGATGGGCGAGCCCCCTGCAGTATGAGACGCTAGATCCCTTCAACTCACGCATCTCGCCGGGCATTCATGTATCTTACACTCGGTCGCCCTCAGATGACAATGGCCCGTACGTAACGGCCACGTTTCCCCCACATGTGGTTTGTGATACTGTTATCGGCTTCTAACTCTATCATAGGACTCAACTATGCACTTGGTTGCAACGGTTCGGTAAATTGGCCTGCCACTCGCCAGAGTCGTTCACCGAGTCCAAGAACGACGGGGAACCCCCCCGTTTCTACTTTTACCAAGAACTAGAGGATTTGCGCACCTTTGTCGTAAGCACCGGTATGGACTTTTGTTCTGCCGACGACGATACCTGCAAGACTCGGATTCGTAGTCTGTACACGGCGGCTACTCTCGACTTGTCTTTCGATGCGCCGTCCAACGGCCTCCTAGTCAATGCTCTCTGGCCGCTCCGATCTCACACTCTTGCCGTACCTGCCTCTAGTGAATGGAGGACCGAGGTCGGCCTCTTTATCAACAGTAGGCCCAAGACCATCAAGCCTCACGAGCTCGGGGTCGCGGGCGTCTTGGCGGTGCTCGGTGAATCAACCAAGCCTTCACCATCCGTGTTCAATTTTCCCTCCCGCCACCGACAACTCCAAAGCGACTTTACCTCCAAGTTCCTCACACCGACTGGTCTTCATCCCACGCTCCAGCTGAGCTTCGGCTCCAACCAACCTCCCAGCCGCGATGATGATGCACAGTGCTCTCCGTATGCTTACCTGACTCTACCAAAGACTATTTTTGCCGACCGATACCAACTGGCCGATGAATTGTTCCTGGCATCGAAGAATCTCACGGCTTCTTGCTACACAAGTTTGCCTGTCGACTTGGAAGCCCCTGCCTACACGACGGATACTTGGGGCTCCAGGGTTGTCCTAGAGCTGGCACCTCCGAGCCCCGATTCAGATCAGCCATGGACGGCCGAAGTTCCTCTTCACCTCCGATATTTGGAACCCTCTTCGACGGGACAGACTGATATCGAGGTGCCATATCCTGCCGTGTTCTGGGCATGCTCATCGGACGTGGAGAAGTTGACCAACCCGTTTGACCGCGAGCATCTTGGTTACGACGAACTGTTTGACTCCCAGACCATCTTCTGGCATGTCACTCCACGAGCGGCGAACGGGACGAGGATCATGAATGCCGTCACTGTGCCCGTATTGAATGACCAAAAGGCAGAGTGGATTGGGCTGGGCACGTCTGCGGCTGTGATATTGGGCTTTGCCTGGGTTCTTTGGAAGCTCGTGGGCGCAACAACGGGAGGCCCTCGAGAAGCGCAGGAAGTCAAGGTTGCTGCGAAGAAGGATTGATGGTGGCGGCGAAATGTTACTGGATAATAATACCAAGAAGAGGAAAAAATAATAGGAGTTCCCGTTGCCTTTTATGCCTTGAATCATCGTATTTGCGCATTTCTTCGCTAAGTCCGGCAACGGATGCCGCGTACCTGATTTACCTTGGTAACTTTTGTTAGCCCACGTGACGTCACCGCAACAGGCGCAAAGAAGTGTTCGCAAAAGGCAAAGGGCGCGATCCTACATTGATCTCGTCACGGGACCATTCGTGAACGAAACATCAACGGCGCGCTCCTCCTCCTCCTTTCTCTCGGCCAAAAAGAGACAATGTGTATTCGTATAGCGCGGAGACCAAGACGCCCCGAAACGCCCTTCTCGCCGTTGTGATGAAACCATGGCCTCGACACCGCCTTCAGGGGACTCGCCCGCTGCGGCTTCCGGCCCGGGACGTCACCAGCACGATCGGTATCAGCAGCAGCAGCAGCAGCAGCAGGAGAGGATTAGGAGGAATGTAGCCTGCATCAGTTGCCGGGATTCAAAAGTGAGCCTCTCGTCGTGTTTAGGGGTGTTGTGGTTGTTGTGGTGGCTGACTTTTTGTTCCCAAAAAAAGGTTCGGTGTCGGCAGAGTGCCGTGTCTGGACAGCCTTGTCAGCGATGTGCAAAGTTGCAGTTGGCGTGCGTGTACGACAGGAGCCACAAGAGAGTCACCAAAAGGAGGTATGGCTTGACCCGTTTGAACTCGATCGTGTGGTCTCCGAGTGTGATTCATGCAACCAGTCGGGCTCTTACCCTAGACCTGGATGACTGCTGACAAGTGCAATTGACAGCAAGCTTGAGCTGCTAGAGCAGGAACTCAAGTCAATCAAGCAAGCCGTGAACCCCAGAGTCAATGGAGAAACTCCGTGGAGTCCGCCCACGCCGCGTGTCAACGGTGCCATCTATCCCCCCGAGCAGGCCAAACGCTTGGAGGCGTCTACTACTCTCTTACAAGCAGAACCTCGGCCGCAGCCTCAAGAGTATCAGGACCTGGGACCTACGAAGCCCAGGGTACTAAACGACAAGCTCATATCGGGCGAAGACATTGATTGGTATTTCCAAAAGTGCGACACCCTGGTTGGTGGTCCTATGGTTTGAGCCTGCTAACAAGCCAAGATACCTCCAATGCTTCCACCCCTACCTCCCCGTCCTGCGGAAGAAGAAGCCTAACGAATGCTACGAGGCATCCCCGATCCTCTTCTGGGCCGTCCTCTACGTCGCCAGCCGGCGCTACGCCCGGGATGAAGGCCTCAACGCGAGCCTCAACGAGCTGCTCAACCGGGACGTCTGGACCGCCATCTCGGCGCCGGCGCACGACTTGGAGACGATTCACACGCTGCTCGTGCTGTGCGCGTGGCCGTTTCCGTCGATTCGGTTCGTCACCGATCCGTCGTCGACGTTTATTTCTATTGCCCTGAATTCGTGTCTGCTGCTCGGGTTGCATACCGGACGGGGGTCGCATCCGAGGTATTGTATCGGCGGGCGGTTGAACATGCACTTTACTGATGAACAGGCTTCGGTGACGTGGATGTTTTGCTGCATAGTTGCTCAAAGGTTGACTTATAACAAAAGGCGCAAGCAAAAAGAGACACGCTGACCAAGATCCAGAACATCTGCCTCGGCCGGCCTCCCCCCCCTATTCCTCCAACACAACGACGCCCAGTGCCGAAGAACCATGCAAGACACGCTCGCCCCCGAACTCATGATCCTCTTCGACCTCGCCAAGTTCTCCAACCGCCTGCACACCGCCATGGCCGCCCACGTCGCCGACCACGCCGGCGTCTCCGAAGGCGTCGTCCGCTCCTGGGAAGACGACTTCGAGATGCTCAAGGCCCTCGCCTCCCGCCTCGACACCGACCCATCCCGCTTCCTCGTCCTGACCGCCCAGCTCGAAGTCCAGTCGTACTACTTCGCCTCCCCGCCCGGCGTCCCCCGCCCAAACTTTGCCCTCAACGCCCTCCGCGTGTACAACACGGCCCGCGCCCTCTTGTCCGCCGGGTTGGCCCTCGAGGCCCGCTCCAAGCTGCTCACGCACGGCACCCACTGGATTTACCGCGGCGTCATCGACGCGTGCTGCATTCTCTTGTCGACTCTTCACTCTACCGCTTCTCCCGCAGATCTCACCCCCGCCGAAGCAGACGACGTAGCTGCTTCTGCTCGTCGCGCCGTGCTCGCTTGTTCCGTCCGCGACGCAGACTTGCCCGCCCGCGCGGCCGTCATCCTCGAGACCTTTTGGTCTGTCCGCAATGTACTCCCGCGCTTCGCCGAGCCTGCCGCCGCGTGGCCCGAACGACTCGGGGGGTCAGTCACGTATTGCTGTCTTACGAGGTTTCGCGAGGCGTTGCAGGAGGCGAAGAGGAGTGCCGAGGGAGTGAACAAGGGACTCGAGGCTTTTCGTAAGTTGGCCAGCTGCTGCTTGGCGAAATGTATGCTAATGTCATCTGTTGTAGACGGACCGGCGGGTGCTCCTCGGAGCGAGGAGGCGGACCAGGCTGTGAGCAACGGACCGGATTTGTTCCAGGAGCTCGACTGGTCCATGTTTTTGGACGAATTCAGCTGGGGAGAGGGAGTTGTATTCTTGGGGCCGGCATAATCTCAATACAACTTGGTAATATGGGGACATATAATGGAGAGAGCATCAGCATCTGGTTGGATACCTTATACACATCACGGTACTTAGACTTCACGATTCACGAGGGACCAGTTCATGTGCTTCCAACTATTTTTTATTAGTGCACTTAAAGATTTCATCTAAGAAATTAAAACATGATTCAAACGCCATCCGTCATTAATATCTGTCCTTGGGGTTATCAATCTTGTGCCCAGCACATTTCCTCCCAATCCTCAAAGCGCTTTAGAAACAAAAAGGAGACCGACCACCTTCTCTCGCAGTTTAATCGTAAATATCCTGATCCATATCATCCAGCATCTCATCGACCGCATCCTCCTCATCCACCATCTCTTCGTCCTCGCCGACCTCGCTATCGGGGTGATTATCCAGCACGACAATCTTCCCGTCGCTCAGCTCGACGCGGGCCGTCTCGCCGTCGCGGATGTTGTTGCGCAGGATGAGAATGGCCAACCGGTTGAGCACCTCCTTCTCGATGAGACGCGATAGCGGGCGGGCGCCGTAGGCGGGCGAGTAGCCGGAGCTGCCGAGGTAGTCCTTGGCCTCCTCGGACACGTCGATGAAGACCTTGCGGCCGTTGTCCTCGAGGCGCCGCTGGATCTCGATGAGCCGTATGTCGACAATCTTGCGAATCTCGCGGCGCGTGAGGCGGTTGAAGATGACGATGGAGTTGATGCGGTTGAGGAACTCGGGGAGGAAGTAGTTGCGCAGGGCGCCCATGACGAGCTCTCGGCTCTGGGCGTCGACGCGTCCTTCCTTTGCGCCGGGCCGGATGAGGTACTCGGCGCCCAAGTTGGACGTCATGACGACGATGCAGTTCTTGGCGTCGACAACTCTGCCCTGCCCGTCGGTGATGCGCCCGTCGTCCATGAGCTGGAGCATCACCGTCAGGATCTCCTTGGCCGCCTTCTCCACCTCGTCGAAGAGCAGGATCGAGAAGGGCTTCCGGCGCAGAGCCTCCGTCAGCTGACCGCCGGCATCGTGTCCGACGTAGCCCGGGGGCGCGCCGATCATTCTGCTCAGCGAGTGTCGCTCCTGATACTCGGACATGTCGAAGCGGATCATGGCCTTGGCGTCGTCGAACAAGAACTCGGCCAGCGCCTTGGTCAAGAGCGTCTTTCCGGTACCCGAGGGACCGCAGAACAAGAAGCTGGGCGGCTGGTTGGGGTTGGCCAGGCCGGAACGCTGCAGTCGGATGGCGTTGGCCACGGAGCTGACGGCCTCCTTCTGGCCGACGACGATCTTGCTGAGGACCTTTTCCATGTGGATGAGCTTCTCCTTCTCCGAGGTTCGGAGGCGAGTGACGGGAATGCCGGTCCAGCGGGCCACGATCTCGTTGATGTGGTCGGCCGTGACAATGTCCGTAACCATTGCGCCGCCCGCGTCAGCGCCCGTTGCGTTTAGGGCCACGTCGGCCTTGACCTTGCGGACCTCGAGCTCCTTGATTCGGGCCTCCTGCTCGGGGATGGCGCCGTACTTGAGATCGGCCGCCTTGGCGTGCTCCGAGTTGTTCATGGCGTCCTCGAGGCGCTTCTCCAAGTCGTCGAGCTTGAGCTTGGCCTGGTGAATCTCCTCACCGCGCTTGATCTCGCTCTTATACTTCTCGCGCAGGGGCTGCAGCTCTTCCTCGACGTTCTTGGCGTCCTTTCGGGCCTGCGCCAGTCGGTTTCGAGACGCATCGTCGTGCTCCTTCTCGAGGGCGGCAATCTCGATCATCAGCTGTCGCAGCTTGCGCTCGAGAGAATCAATGATTTCGGGCTGCGACTCTCGAGCGACTCTCACGGCCGCAGCAGCCTCGTCGACCAAGTCGATAGCCGAGTCGGGCATTCTTCGCGAGGTGAGGTATCGAGCGGCCAAGTTGGCAGCAGCGACGAGAGCGCTGTCGAGGATGGTGACGCGGTGGTGTCGGTCGTAACGCTCCTTGAGGCCTCGCAGGATGGAAATGGTCTCTGTGATGGTGGGCTCCTTGACGAGGACTTGCTGGAATCGTCGCTCAAAGGCAGCATCCTTCTCAACGTACTTGCGATACTCGGCGAGAGTGGTCGCACCGATACAGTGCAGCTGACCACGCGCCAACATGGGCTTGAGGAGGTTGGCGGCGTCCATTCCGCCCTCGCCAGTCGAGCCTGCGCCCATGAGAAGGTGAATCTCGTCGACGAAGAGCACTATCATGTCCTTGGACTCCTGAATCTCTTTGAGCACGCCCTTCATCCTCTCCTCAAACTCGCCGCGGTACTTGCTACCAGCAACAAGCGCGCCGACGTCGAGCGAGAGCAGCTTGCACTGTTTCAAGTTGTCGGGCACATCCCGATTGACGATGCGCTGAGCAAGACCCTCGACAACAGTCGTCTTTCCCACACCGGGCTCACCAATGAGCACGGGGTTGTTCTTTGTTCGTCGCGACAGGATTCGCACCACTCGGCGAATCTCCTCCTCTCGTCCGATGACGGGGTCGATCTTCTTGTCCCGGGCCATGTCCGTCATGTCGATGGTGAACTTGGCCAGGTTCTCGTTATCCTCCTCCGTGTCGGCCGTCTTGCTGTCGACGCGCTTGGTGCCGCGGATGGCCTGGACGGCCTCGGCGATCAGCTTGGGCTTGGGGACGTTTGCTTCCTTCAGCGCCGACTGGACGCTGTTCTCATCGGCCAGCGCCGTGATCAGGTGATCCACGCCGATGTAGCTGTCCTTCTGCACCTTTTGCAGGTCCATGGCCTTTCGCAAGACGGCGTTGAGCTGAGGAGACAGCGAGACCCTCTCGGGCGGAGGATCCTGGCTGGGCAGTCGCACCAGCGTCTTCTTGAGGGCGCGGTCGAACAGCTGCGGATCGCCGCGCGCCCGCTCGATGACTTGGCGGAACAGGGTGCTGGTGACGGCTGGACGGTTCTGCTGGTCCTTGGACTGGTCTGGAGGAGGGTCCAGGAGAGACACGGCGAGGTGGATGGGCACCAGCTGCGAGTGAGCGTACTGCTCGGCCAGGGACATGGCGTCCTCGATGGCCTTTGACGCCCGGTCGGTGAAATCCATGCGGGGATTCATGGTGATTTGGTGTGAAGAGAGGTGGGAAGAGGAAAGTTGTTATGTTCGATGCGAAATGGTCGTGTGGTGTTTATTTATTGGTGGTGGTGGTAGGGAGTTGGGTCGAACAAAGAAGTCAGGTCGGCCAAAGAAGGTTGCTCTTTCCGTCAGGTTTCCAGACCTGAGGGGGGAATTTGGGTATCTTTCAAGCGGAGGGGTTTGTGATGAAGAGAAGAAAAAGAGCAGAATTGATCCGACAAGGCATGAATGACGGTAATTTAACAACAACCCGAGTGGAACCTCTTTGATGCAGGCCGGGACAGTTTTGGTGGAAACCAGATGCATCAAGCAGGCCCGCGGCAGCTGTGGAAGCCTCCAGGAAACGAGTAGAAGCATCGGGAGCTTTCGTGATGTCACCCTCACAAGGCACACCTGGTGGGGAACCGCGTCATTTGATTGGCCGGCAAGATCTTATCTTGATCTGAGTCAGCAGGTGCGCTGGCGGGTCTCGCCACGTGATCTCGCGCGTGCTCGTCCCGCCCAAATTCAATTCCGGGCCATCATTTTTCTGCCCGTTGGATTGCTATCAGCAGCTCGAACTCACCCACGCCCGCAACCATGAACACGGCTCCGACGCCCCGGCTGGGCCAATTGCCCAGCTTCCTCCGCGTATGCGTGCGACACGCCTCCACCGGCTACCGACAGCGACCGAGAAAGGGTTTCCAGGGCCCCGAGGGCCACGGGGAGGACATTTACGTCTTCACCCACCGGCGGTCGGAGCAGATCATCTACAGCTTCGAGAACAAGCTCGACGTACGATAAAAACCGAGACGAACCAATTCAGCAAATACATACAAAAACTGACAACCTCGCGCAGGGCATCCACAGCCACAAGCAAATCCCCTTCAACGGCAAGAAGCTCAAGCCGGCCAAGATCCGCAAGGATTACTGGTTCCCCTTTGCGCGCATCAGCTTCCCCGCGGGACAAGGCTCCGTCGGGCGCTCCGTCTTCCAGAAGCTCCGCGAGCTCAAGCACCTGCACGAGGTGGCGTGGGACGACGAGTTCCGCTACAAGCCCGTGGCCGAGCACACGCCCGCCGACCGCAAGCGCATCGAGGAGCAGGAGAAGAAGGGCAACCCGGGGTACCGCCCCGTGCGCACCAAGAAGGAGCGCGGGGTGGCGCTGAACCACCAGAAGCCCAACTCGATCGCCGACATGGCGGCCGTGCTGAGCGGGCTGGGCGCCGGGAACAAGATGGTGACGAGCCCGGAGGTCGAGGGCGGGGAGAATGGGCTCGTGGACGTTACGGTGAGCTGGGTGAATGACCAGGACAGGAACTACGCCGAGGCTTGGTCTGGGAATGTCACGCACAGTCTGTTCGAGAAGCCCAGCTACGTCCTGGAGCCGGCGGTGGAGGAGGCCGAGGCTGAGGCTGAGGATGAGACCAAGGTTGAGGCTTGAGTTGAGCTTCAACAATAGAGACCAAAGGGAGGATCCGACAACTCAACAAAGCCCTACTGTACTGATTACAAGTCGGAGACACCATCACAAAAGACGAGACGGGCAAAAGGCAATGTGGATGGCGACTTGATTGGGAAGAGGTGGCATAGCGAATTTCCACCTGGTTTGTATGATGGAAAACATGTAAAGGCGCGAAGTCGAGTCGTTGATGTAACATTATGTATCAACAATCATAGCCATAAGATCTGCAAATACCCGCGATGCAAAAAGACGTCCTCCCATGAAGACATCCTCCCATAAAGACAAGCGTCCAAGTCGACAATCTGCAGAACCAACAAACGCACAAAGAGCAACATCAAACCGAACAACAACAAGAAGAGAAGTAGCACATGTGTTTCAATGCGTCTTCTCAAATCTCAATGGCAAACTGCTTGAGGTACTCGTAGCGCCCAACGTTGTCATCGACGGTCTGACGGATCACCTTTTGCGCCTCGGGACCCCACTTGGCCGCCCAGTCCTTATTCTCCGACTCGGTGGTGGCAGTCTTCTTTGTTAGCCCAAATCGGTTGGATTTTGTTCAACGGTTTTTTACGATACACACAAGACACACACGGGAGAGTGGTGGCGGAGGAGTGACGCAACCGAGGGTAACAGAGAAGGAAGGGGGGACAAGAAGAAGAATGAAGACTTACCTGGGCGTGGGTGCGAGGTCGCAGGTTGGAGCTCTTGATGGCATCGTTGTGGAAGCCGTTCCACTTCTCAAAGGCGCGGCGGGCGTGGCTCTTGTCGTCGTCGTCCCACTCGAGCATCTCGGGCTTGTAGTCGATGCCCGTCTTCTCGCAGTACAGACGGATCGTCTTCTCCGGGTTGTCGAGCAGGTCGTCGGCATCCACCACGACCAGGTTGTCCCTGTCGACGATGCCCTTCTCGAGCAAAAAGTCAAACAAGGTCACGAGCTCCTCGTACCCGGCCTCGTTGGGCATGAAGTGGTAGAAGCCCGTCACCTCGTCCAGCGGCGGCACGGTGCACCGGTAGTACGAGGGGATGGCCCGGCGAGGGTGGCGGATGAGGAACGTGAACTGGAACTGCTTGAGAATGTCCAGAGGCAGAACGGTCGGGTTGTCAAACTCATCCTCGCCAAGGGACGGAGCCGTGGCCGTCGGCTTTCCGTCCGCCTTCATCAAGTAGTAGGCCATGTCCTTGATGAAGAGGCGCTTGTTATCCTAGCAAGTACAAGTGTAAGCATTAGCCCCCCTGCATATAATATCCATTTGCGGTAACTGGGCGGAACCAATTGAGGCATTTGAAACTCGATTGAACCAAGTAAAGAGCCATGGTAAAAGTCTAGAGGCGCCGTATCCGACTTCCAGACGTCGTAATGACGGCCGAGTTGCCAACAAAAGGTGGATCAAACATGACACATACCCCAATGACCCCTCACTTGAAGGATTGTGGGTGGGGTGTAATTAAGAAGAAGTGTGATTGTTGTTATTCAGGGACGGACATGATGGAATAGATGCGAATAGAAAGATCAATGCGAACCTCTTTTCCTGATGCCATGACGGCTTCGAGAATGTCCTTGTACGTCTTGTCGGCGAAGCCACTGCTGGCACGAGCATCATCGTCGTCGCGGAAGCGATCGCTGAGAAACTCGGGGCCAAAGTAAAACGCATCGCCAAAGGGTTCGTGAATGCTCTCTAGGATATCGCGGCGAGTCATGAAGACCTGGATTTGAACACGGTGAGAGTCAATTGGCTGTCGTTGACCAAAGGGGAACTTGTGGTGGACTATACCCTCTCGAAGGCCGTAGAGCATGCACGTGGGTGCGTCGCAGCGAAGATAGGGCGGAGCGCCATTTTGGGATAAAGAACCAGCAAGAGAAGGGAGAAATGGCACTGAGGTGATGTCTCGTCAACATGGAAGTTGGCTTTTGGAGGCTCGCAGAGGAGATGAAGGGGGGGGGGGGG
>JAMQMW010000526.1:17277-31979 GCA_024115155.1 Thelonectria blattea
ATTAAATAGTCCTTCAGGAACTTCTGGAGACGCCGAGGTGTCGACCGAGTTTGCGAGACAAGACCGGGTCGTCGGTCTTGATGCTAGGCTCGTCGCCCGATATTTAGCTTTTCAGGCGACGGTCCGTAGACTAGCCATCGAGATGCTGGGATGCTCCCACGCTGATCCCGGCATGTGGCGACAACGGACCCTCATTGAGTGCTTTCGCATGCGGAGTAGACGTCATGGTCGTTTGGCCGCTTCGCGCCGATGGTAGGTACTTGGTACACCATCACCACTTCCACCGAGAGCCTCTCGCGAACCAATCGAACATGCACCACCCCACGCTTGTTCCGGCCGACGCAGCCCTTGATCAATCAGGGCGAGGCACCCGTCGTCACCATCCGTCGCATTGAGTTCGCGGCCAAAAGGCCTGGTTGACGGCGAGAAGGAGGGGGATCTCATAGCGTAAGCGGCACCGTTTCCATGGGCTCGACCTTGGAAAACGTCCCACGGTATCCCAGGGCGGAAAAGGGTGGGTAACACGGATGAAATGTTCTTTTGTTGAGTTGGCAGTGAGGCCATGCGAGTTGTTGAATGGGAAGCATAGCATTCGTCCGTGAGCCTGTGACTGTTGGAATGCGGCCGTTGAAGTACCTGCCGATCTCCCTTGTGGGATGCCCGCAGCTCCGTCGACGACGTTTCGTGAGCTGGCCAAGAAGACATTGGCCCTCCCAAGCTTCCCTGCTTCTCTCGAGCTTCCTCTTCTTATCCCCGCCCTCCCATGCGCCCCTTGTCACAGCTTACCATCCCATGTTGAGCCTTGAGGAGCACGCAATCGCCTGGCCCCACTGCTTTACGGAGAAAGCTCCAGGCAAACCTGCCAATGCCCTCGAGGGTAATTGGGTAATTTGCGTGTGGTCATGTCAGTCAGAAGTTAAGTCAGTGTGTGAACTCCCCGAAGCCAACAAACGCACGTCTTGGCCGGTGTGGAGACTCTGAGCCGGCCAAGCCTCCAAAGCAGCGTGGGACAAGAGGTTGCGGTGGTGGACTGGTAGTATTGGGATGCCCATATCCGTACTTCGTACTTCGTAGTTATCTGTATCTCTGCCAGCTTCCAAGCCACCTGCAGTGCTGTGCCACGCGACCGATCTTCTCCAGCGCGCCGTTGACTCGTCCGTCCGGATCGTGATGCTTGTGACCCTCAAACTCGACGAAGAAGATGTACTGGAACGGTTGCACCAGGCTCGGCCGGCTGTTGATGCTGGTCAGGTTAAGGTCGAAGGCCTGGAAGCACGCGAGCGCGTCGGCCAGCGCCCCCGGCGACGTGTGAGGCACCGTGAAGCTGACGAGGGACTTGCTCCCCGACTTGGCCAGGGCATGCTTCACCATTTCCCAGTCGGCGGGGACGGATGGGTTGGTGCCGATGATTAAGAATCGGGTGGTGTTGTCCTCGCGGTCCTCGATGGACTGGCCGAGGAAGTCGAGGCCGTGCATCTCGGCAGCGAGCTGGCTCGAAATAGCCGCCCAAGTGCCCGTAGCATCCTTGCTCACAATCTCGGCGGCTTTGCTGGTCGAGCTGACCTCGAAGATCTCGACCCCCTTGAGGTAGGTGGAGATGAATGCGGTGCACTGGCCGAAGGCCTGGGGGTGCGAGTAGAGCCGCTTGATGTGCTTTAGGCTGCCCAGGGGCTTGGATCGAGGCTTGAGAGGTGACGGGTCCGTCGCGGTGGGAGTGCAAGTCCCGGATCCTTCCGCCGCCTCGTCCAGGTCCACGGCCGAGGCGGCTACCCGATGGCCGACGAGGCAGTGGTGGACGTCGACGTACGTCTCCCCTTCGACGGTGATGTCGGGATAGCGGTTGGCTCGGTCGGCCAGGTTATCCAAGGTGAAGACTACGGAGCCATTGGTGGAGTTTTCAAAGGGCACGACGCCCGCCGTGACATGGCCATCTTGGACCTGGTCAAAGACGTCTACCGTTGGGGAGGAGCAATCAGCAATGCGTTGGGCGGGCTCTGCGACGGGTGCGAGGCTTGCGTACCGTCGATGGTGATGGCCGGGCGAAACTCGCAGGTAGACTCGTCAAAGGCCTGACGGGCAGCCTACACGAGGGGGAAAGAAATCAAGACGGATTAGTGCCATGCAAGTCGGGAGGGGTGAGAGGGTTGCCGTTTGGAATGGCCTCACCTGGTGGGTGTAGGAGGCGGCTGGGCCGAGGAAACCGACGACGGGCTTTCGAATGGCGGTCATGATGTCTGTGGAAAAGTGGGTGTGTGTGACCGGGCTGAGGAAGGATGAGAGAGAGGAGGGCCCTTGCCAGGTAGTAGGCGAGGGTGATGAGACGTTCGAGACCAAGATGCGCCACCGGGGAGTGGGATGGCAGATGAGTTGGCACAACGGGGAGTTGATCGGTGAGTCAGAAGATCAATGCGAGCGTGCGTGACGGCGCCTCTTCAGCCAGCTCGCAGAGGCAGTCGGGGGGGTCGGCGGTGGTTGGGATTGGGTCGAAAAGGTCACACCCAAGAGGCCGTGGCGATGGTGCAATCCGTGGGGGAGCTGTGATTTTCTTGGAGTTGTGGGTTGAAACGGGAGAAGGACGGGGGTAAGAAAAGTACGACACTAGCAGGGCGCGGGCGGGGAGTGGCGGGCGGGGAGATAGAGGGCTACGGGAGTCACTGCCCTGGGAAGCAAAAAGAGGAAAATTATGCGGGGGTCGTCACGCGGGCGGGAATCGGGAAGGAGCACACGAGAACCGGACGGAAGTCGGGAAAGGACTTTGAGAAGGAGCGAAGGGGTGCTCGCATGATGGCATCGTATTGAGGCATGGGTATGGAAATTGAGTGATTGGGGGGTAGTGATGCCATTGCGAGATGCCATCTCGTCAACAAGACCAGCTGTCTTGATCATGCTGTCTTCCTTGGCCGAAGACGTTGTGTGACCTTGACTTCTGTCATTCTCACCCTCTCTCTCTCACTCATCATCTCTCTCTCTCACTCTCTCATGACACTCATCCATCTCACCCTCATGGATCACTCCTCTCCCTCACAAGACACACCAAACCTGACCTGGGCTTGCATTAGTCCCAGACGGCGGTCAATCCGTTCCCAGCCGGGGAGTTCGTCGGCATTAGACTTCGGCCCAGCAGCCCAATGAAGGCAATCTGAATGTCATCTCTCGCATAACCTGTTTTCATCGGGGAGAGAATCAAGGTCTCACAGAACTGCCGGACGAATTTTTCCGCACTAATTAACAATATTTGAGGTCCAATCCCTTCGAGTCCCCGCTGTGACTAATAGTTCTCATCTATCTCATTGCCACACGCGACATGTTTCCTTTGCGAGACGTCTCCGTCTCCGTTGCCGGCTCCGCCTTTGCTTCCTCCGTGGCGGGGCCGTGACGGCTGGTGAGGTGAGGCTGTGAGGCTGTGAGCCCGGGTGATGGAATGTGTAAGATGTCTTAGGAAGGTCAAGCACTGTTGGCTGCCTCATGACGGAGTAAGACATCCCATTCTCTTCTCGAAAATAGCGAGCTACAAGAAGTAGGATAAAGTCACCACCATGCTTGGCGAATTTTGGTCCTGGCGGATCGATATTGGCTGATTGACAGCTTTGATATCGGGTAAGTGGGCATGTAAGCTGTCAAGGATTCGTTGGGTAGGTAGGTAAGTGATCTAATATGTAGGTAAGTGGACGAGAAAGTGTAGCTACCGGCCGCCCAAGATACATCTCGTATATCTGACTCTACGGGTCAAACACTCGAGGTCAGCATGGACTTGAAAGGTGGTTCATCTGTAGGTAGGAGGTGAATATCTGTGGATCTGACTGCTTCTGGCTGCCAACAATCTGTGTTGCTTTGGGCTCTGCCATCATGCAGTTCTCTCGACCTAAATGAGGGGATGTCCCCAGGTGCTGACATTGTATTAAACGTAGCTACTGTTACACTGGCAACTCTTGCGTCAAGTCCCTCGCTGCAAAGATTTGTATCAGGTTCCCTACTTTTGGAATATTTGTTGCCCCATGTACGCAATTGCTTACATGTTTCCCCTATATCATACTAGAAGAAGCAAAGTGATTGCGTGCCTCGATCGTATCCGCATTCCTACCTCTGATGCTGCAGTCTCTCGGGGCAAGGATACTGAACAATACTTAATGGTATCATATTTACTTGTAACAATCTGACCTAGGTCATTGAGATTACCTACCCTAGAGCTGCAAGGGGCGAGCGTTGATTCTGCCCCAGGGTGATGGGTAAGGAGAGTTGCGATCTAATGGACAAAAAGGGTTTGATAGGAGACATAGTTTGGAAAATACGATCGATGATTTATCTTGATTGTATTCGAGACGATATTGGATTTGCTTCTTATTGAGACTTGGCTCCTCTTCCGTGACAATGTCTCATCAGCCACTGAGGGACTCGTCGACTTTGGAAACACATGTGATAGCTGTCCCTTCATGAAATGCTCTGCCTCAAATAAATAGGACCCAGATGTCATCAAGTTTGAAATCAATCTACAGTGCATCATCTAGGACATACAGCGAACGCGGAATGTCAAAGTCCACCGGGGGGCAGAGACCTACAAGTTTAGGTAAGGACAGCGGAACCAGTCCGCTAATACAGCCATTTAGGATGCAGTCTGTGAAGAATAAAGGCAGCTTGTATTGGTAATTTGAAAGAGAACTCTGAATTTCCAACAGCACGAAGGTCGTTGGCGGACGCGTACATATTCGTCAACAGGATGGCAAAACAAAGACAAGGCAAACACCTTCGAAGCAACCAGCACACCACCAACCCATCCCGGAAATGCCGTACCGCTTAGAGTTTGGCACATGTTTTTCTTTGAGTGATAGATTGAGATTCTGAACGAAGTCGGAGCACCCGATGGGATATGTTACCCGAGCCGACGAGCTCTGCAGATCAGGTTAGTCATGACAACCGAAGGATCTTGCAACCATCATTGTCCCCTCACTTACAAGGAAGTTGCACATCTACCAACATGCTCAGGTGTTTCCCCCCCCGACTTCGTCCGGACGCGTCAGTGTTGGGTTGAACCAACGGCTTGTCATGACTGCCTTGGCAGACGTGCATTTAGGCCGCCATCCCACGTTTCTTGGAGACGGAGAGGGAAATCCAAGATATAGGAACATTTTGTTGGGCCATCGCCGACTTTCGGTTTATCTTCCCCCGTGCCATCTGGCTTTGCAAAACCACAGTTGGCGAGTGAGTGTTGGGCATACATCAAGTCAAAAGGACAGGGCCTCGAGCTACGTTGGACATTTATCCCAACTGGCAACATGTTAATGAAGTGCTGTTGCTCCGACTAATAAAAAGATTGCGTGCCCTAGTCTATCAAGTTGAAACATGTCCATCAAGTCCTGAACGCCTTGTTTGCCGCGTCGACCGCCGCTCCTCGCCCTTTCTCTCGTCAACCACTTTGACCGTGACAATGTGACAAAGTGCAATACCCTAGATGGATTTCGAATCTGGAAACGACTCGCCTCATGTTTACTCCTTTCAAACACATCCATCATGCCGAGACTCGATGTTGGGATGTAGTGTCGTGGCAGCGTCCCCGCAGATATCATAACTCCGAACAGGAGGATCCTTGCCAACGACAATCTACGTGGGCTCGCAACGGTCATGACACCTTTTCTTGTGTGTCCCGTATTATCAGATCAGTTGACATGTCCTCCGGTGGAAAAAGTAATTAATAAAATGGCTTTATTTGTCATGCCTCTGCTCAAGGGCTTGGCATCATGTTTCATGTGCTTCATGACCCTCAGAGGACGAGCATTTTGCTGTACAGTAGACAGTCGGCGATGCGACGTATGACGACACTCTAACGTGAAGTTCCTCGCCAGGCGTCCATGTTTAGGTACTTGCACACGCCAGCTATCCATGCGTCTCTCTTCTGTCTGTCCGCCCGTCCGTGTCCCGTGGCAGGGTCATGGCGAGTAAAGGAAGACTAAAGGAGCCTTGGATTGACATGAGCTTGAGGCCCAATAGATGAAGGTTGTATGAGAGAAAGTTCACGGAGAGTGATAATGCAAACATGTGCCGGTATAGCTCGCTTATCGCCCTTCGGTAGCCTTCTCACGGCCTTTGGGCCGCATGATCCGGAAAGAAGCCCCTGGTAGGAACGTCAGCATCCAGAAACGGCTCTGGGGATTCCATTTCTCGTCTCCTCGTGGCGGTCAGCGAGTGGAACAGGTTCTGGCGTTCAACAAATGTCTCGCGGGAGTGTTTTAGCGCTGTGGAAGGGGCTCGGCGATCGGCCGGGCAGTGGCGTTTATGGACCGTGGTTGCAGTGCGAATGCAAACAAATGCACCACCGCGTTAACGTTGTGGGTTGCTGCATCGAGCATCGGCCGCTCGGAAAAAGAAAGAAAGAAAAAGAGGGCAAGCCTGCAAGATGAAACGAGAGGGGGGGGATCATCAGCATGACGAGAGCTTGCAAGGGCTGGAGATTGCGACAAAGCAAAGCAGCGCCCAATTTCTATTCATGGCATCAGCGACATTCTAGAACGGGGGAGTCTTTTCTTTTTTGCCATTATTCATCGTGATGAATGGAGATGGTCTCCAGAGTGTGATCGGGATGGATGCCTCCAGAGAGAGCTTCCTTTCTTTTGCTCGCAACCCTTCTTCTGCTCGCATGCAGATCCGGACCTCGCACGGGTCAAACCGTCAAACGCCCAGACCCTTTTGAAGAGTCTCGCATGCAGCATCCAGGCGGCCAAGTGGATAATTGCCAGCAATCCAGCCCGGCCGGCCAGTGTTTCTGGTCGACATGTACGATGATCCAGGCTGCAGGCTCGCTGGTCAGTGAATGCAACAAGCTTGTGCGGCGGGCGACGTAGACCCCTGCGCGTTTCCCTTTTAGCGATCCATCGTCTTTGGCAGGGTTGACTTTGACGGGGAGAGTTCGAGAGACGGCGTCCACGCTGTCGGGGCGTGCTTGGCGAGAGGGAGGTGGCTAGGAGCCTAGGAGGGCGCGAAGCCACGTTTGCGGCCACTAGGAGCATTTCTTGTTTCTTTTCTTCTTTCGAAAGAGAGTCGCCCGGAGTCGACGAGTGATTTGTCGTGGTGCATGTCTCAGGCGTTCGCGCGTGGCAACTTGTCGAGACGCAGAGGAGTCGCAGAGGAGTCGCCAGCAGACTTGGTCATGTGCTTGCTCCTTCCCTCTGTGAGTGGACGGCCATCCGAGTGAGGGAGGAGTCGCCCCTCCCCTCCTCTCTCGAATGGAATTGTTTCGACGGTCCAGCGACCCCAAAAGGCGCAAGACCAAAGACCCAAAGCTCCTTCCCGTTGATTTGCCCCGGCGTCATCCGAGCGGGGCCCTGGTCGAAACGCTGTCGGTTTCATCTTGGCCCAACAGCTGACCTATCACTTGCAGCCGCTCGATCCAAGGGGGCCTTGAACGTCTCACCGTTTCACCCCTGTGCGACCAAGCTACCGCGACGAGAGGCTTGCTTTCTGGACTCACCCACCACCGGCGTCTGACGTTTTTCACTGTCCATCACGCCTGTTGTCGCCGCCGTGTTTCCCTCTCGGGACGTACGTACTCTCCCTACGTACCCCTACGCTCCCTGGGCATCCCATTCGCACAACCCCCTTGTCGGCCTCGGTACGCCGTGTGCGAACCGGATTACGATGCTTCACTATCTCGCTGAGAGAGGGGAGAGGAGGCGAGAGAGGGGGAAGAGGGGAAAGAGGAGGAGGGGAGAGGCGGAATAATTCTCTGGTCGACCGGGGCACACGCGATAGGACCGGTCAGTCTCAGGTCTTCACTCCATCATCTCGGGTGCATACATTGCGACACGAAGAAGATGCATACGAACGAAAACAGAAAGTCAAAGTACAGAGCTCGCAAGCATGAGCATGTGGGAAAAAAGGAAAGACGACGTCTATGCACCGGTCGTGACGTGATCAACCTCGGGCGTCATGGCTGCCAGTGCTGCTCTCATCCTCCGCACATAATTGCACTCCTACTCAGACCCTTGCCCGTTGACAGATGGCGGTTCATTTCCTCTCATGCTTCCGGATGCACCGAGGAAGGACGGTGGTCATGTAAGCCACGGGCGACACAAGCGAGCGTCCAAACAAGAAACACCAGGCAAGCAAAGCATAACAGGGACAAGTATTGCCCTCGCTCGCTGCATCGTCACGATACAGCCTGGCTATATGATTGTTATATATTGCCTCTTCCGTAGCTACCGTAATCGCGACCCCGTCATTTCATGCAAAGCCCGCCGCAGCAGGTTTCAACTGGCATCCCTCGGGCATCTCTTGCCACCTCTCCGACGTCCACCACCAGAAGCCTACAGGGGACCCCCCTCTGACGCCACCCAATCGTCGAGCCCCAAGACGCCAAATCCGCCTACCTGAACCACCCTAACCACTGGCCGGCACCACCTCACCGTCAGGTACCTCTGGGCGTCTTGGTACGCCTCCGAGCTATCGGTCTACCGCCAGATTAGCGCCGTCCGCTGTCAGATCGAAGGTACCGCCGCCTGGCGCCCCGGGGTACCGGGTACCAGCTCAGAACGCCCACCCTGCAACCTCCGTGCAACTCCCTGCACCTCCCGCCCCCCTGTTCCTGGCCTGCCAACCTGCGCATCCCATCCCCAATTCCCAAGGACCCCGTCCACATCCCCGACGCGGTCATCCTCCTAAAATACTCCCTCTCCTTGTTTGTCTTGTCTTCGTCCGTCTCTGTTTCGCCTTTGGCCTCGCCAGAACCTTCGCTTTCTCCCGCCTCTTTCGCCTTTGTGGCATTTCTGCGTTGATCGCATCGCCCCCTCTCCAATAACTAATAATCCCCCGGGAGTCTGCTTTGCTTACTCTTTGACCTCTCCTAATTTCCGTGGCTGAGCCTGGAGACTCCGATTTCGAAAGGTGTCTCGGCACCGCCTTGCCCGACCGAACGAACAAACGACAAACGATAGTGAATCACCACCACACGCGAGGAGAAGCCCCGTCTCTCCAAACAAACGAGCCCGACTTCCTTTCAAATAATCGCCAGGCCGTTGATCGCCCGGCCCTCACCTTCACAACATGGCCATGCTCGCTTCGAAATCGTCATTTCCCGCCGGCCTCGCCAGCTCGTCTCTTGCTCCTTCCTCCTCCCAATCCAGTATGCCTCCCCCGCGGAGAGCCCCGACGATGCCTTCGGCCAGCCAAATCTACGCCAGCCCCACCGAGTCCGACTTCGACGACGACGGTCCCGATTCCGTTAAGAACTGGGATGAGGACAGGGTCTGCGACTATCTTCGCAGCGTCAAGTGTGGCGAGTATGAGAAGCTGTTTCGGATGAATCACATCAACGGCGAGAACCTCTTGGAGATGGACAAGGAGGTTCTCAAGGAAATGGGCATCGAAAAGGTCGGAGATCGCGTTCGCCTGTTCCTCGGCATCAAGAAGCTCAGGACCAAGGCCTACGCAAACCAGAAGAAGCGACACAGGGTAGGCACACTCGCGAGGCTGATATTACAGGAACCGTTGGCTGATGGTACGTGCAGGACTCCTTTGCTGGCCTCGACATCCACGTCACCGGCCCCCCGAGTGCTTCCCCACGCCCGCCCAACACGGCTCGGTCTGTGCCGTCTCCTGCCGCGAACAAGCGATACTCGAGACAGATCGACCTTTCGGGAGCTTTCGACGTGACGAACCTCGGATCCCGCCCCAATTCCCCCCTTCCCGGTGGTGAGGTTCGAGCCGTTCGACAACAAAGGTATCCTCACGGCGCCGCCTACCACGGTGGCGCGACGTCGAGCTCGGCTTCAAGACATGTGGGCTCGTCCCAAGATATCCCGGCAAACCGTCTGGTAACGACCCATACCAGGAATAATTCCAGTATGGATGGTTCGCTGATGGCTGGCTTACCACAGGGTCAAGATGTAATTCGCGTTATTTCCACGGGCGGTGTGACCAAGGTGGTCAAGATTGCCGACTGCAATACGTGCGCAGAGGTCATGCGCGTGACGCTACGAAAGTTTGCTCTTCGCGAAGACCACGAACGAAACTACTGCTTTTGGGTTCTCGCCGGCATCGACCCCGATCCCGGCCAATGTCGACGCCTGGGTGACACGGAACTTTGGCGCGTCATCAAGGACCAGCGCCGTCCCGAACGAAACCGCCTGATCCTGAGGAGAGTCCCTGCCGGCGAACCTGGCGACGCGGAGCTGCAACGGGCCGCCGCCATTGCTCTCGAGGAGGAACAGCAGAAGCACGCTCGAAACCTGGAGACTGTCGACAAGCGCAGCCAGCTCAAGGTCCAGAAGATGCTGGGCGAGAAGTGGAACGACCAGCTTCAGCAGCCGCTGTCGCCCTTGTCTTTCCAGGACCGGGAACGCAACGTTCAGACTGCCGCACAAGATCTGGAGCGTCCAGCTCCGAGTCCACCGCTGCAACCTACGCGTCGCAAGGTGCTCCGTCAGTTTGGTGGCCTTCGTCCGCCTAGTGAGCTCATTGCCTCCGATTTGACGTCGTACTTCCCCGACCATACCAAGGAGGACATTGACCGAACCGCCCGACTGTCGATGAGAAGATCAACCCGACTCAGCAAAGTCAACAGCCGGCTGAGTGTTGCTAGCAGCCTTAGTTTTGCTTCTAGCATTACGGACGCGCCGCCCATTCCCACCATTGCCGACTCCTGGTTGAACGCCAACTCGCAGATCGCCAAGATTCGCCCACGAGGACCCCATGGATACAACCGCGACTCGGTGACGTCTGCGATGCTGGACACGCTACAAGAAGAATCCCCCATCGAGCCCAACCGCAAGTCGTACGTGTCGTTTACCGAGAGCAATTCGGATTCGACTGCCTTGAGCGTTACCGACCCTGAAGGCAACACGACGACGACGAGCTACTTTGACGGAGACAACTCGACCGGATCCGGATCTTTCCAGGAACTGCAGCAGAGACTGACAGACGACGGAGATGACGTGGACGAGGAGCTGCAAAGCTTCTTGGCGGGCGAGTCCTGGGATGACAACAAATGGATGAAGGGCGCGCTGATTGGTCAGGGATCCTTCGGGTGCGTCTACTTGGCGCTGCATGCGGTGACGGGTGAGTTGTTGGCGGTGAAGCAGGTCGAGGCGCCAGCACCCGGAGCCAACAGCCAGAGCGACTCTCGCAAGAAGAGCATGATCGAGGCCCTCAAGAGGGAAATCAGTCTGCTACGCGACCTGCGACACCCCAACATCGTGCAGTACCTGGGCTGCAGCTCGTCGGCCGAGTATCTCAACATTTTCCTCGAGTACGTGCCGGGCGGCTCGGTGCAGACGATGCTCAACTCGTACGGAGCGCTGCCGGAGCCGCTTGTGCGAAGCTTTGTGAGACAGATTCTGACTGGACTCTCGTACCTGCACAACCGAGACATTATCCACCGCGACATCAAGGGAGCCAACATTCTGGTAGATAACAAGGGCACGATTAAGATTTCCGATTTCGGCATCTCGAAGAAGCTGGAGGCGACCAACATACTCAATGGGGCCAACAACAACAAGCACCGGCCTTCGCTGCAAGGGTCCGTCTTCTGGATGGCGCCCGAGGTGGTGAAGCAGACGTCGTACACGCGCAAGGCGGACATTTGGTCGCTAGGATGCCTCGTGGTGGAGATGTTTACGGGCAGCCACCCGTTCCCCGACTGCAGTCAGTTGCAGGCGATTTTCAAGATTGGAGGAGGCAAGGCGACGCCGACGATTCCCGAACACGCCAGCGAGGACGCCAAGGCGTTCCTCAACCAGACGTTTGAGATTGACCACGACCAGCGGCCCAGCGCGGATGAGCTCGTGCTCAGCCCCTTCCTGGTGCCCATAACATAGGAAGTGGTTCGTCTTTGATGACTCAGACGGGAGCTGGCATATGTGGGGGACGGCTCGTGCCATGGCAAAGGAGGAGAGAGATTGACTCTATGACTTCAGCCGGTGGCAAACGATTGGGGGCTGAACTGGCAAGTTGCATGAATGAGAGAAGGCTGACGGCAAGGGTCAGCCGGAGAGGAGGTAATGCAAAGACGGGAGAAGTTGTAATGAGCGAAGGCAAAGGAAAGGATTCACGCTTTGATGATATGACTCGGAGGATAATCAGGTTTGCTTTCTTTTTAGAAAAGCTGCATGCACGGCTCGGCCAGGAAGGCGGCATTATTTTAGAGATACCAGAGAGGAAAGCATTCTGGAGGAAGGTATTACGGAGGGGATACAAGGAGTTTAGGAGAATACCAAGTGCCCGCTTGGGATGACGAAGCAAAGAGACTGCAACTGTGCAACTGGGGGTGTTTGTGAGTGTTTGTCGGTGTGTTGCTCATTGAAGTGTTGGTCGGAGTATTGGTCACCGGAATGTTTGTGGTCTGTCTATGTCTTTGCCAAGCATAGCCTCGTCCTAGGCTAGGTCCTAGGCTAGAGGGTTTCCTCTCCCACGGGCATTTGCTGCCTAGAACGAATCACCACGTCGGCTTTTTCCACTTTGCTCCTGGGACTTTGGTTCGCAAGCTTGTCTGGTGGATCAAGCAACACGGCCTCGTTTTTGGGGGCCGGCTTCGCCTCGCTGCCTAGGAAGGGAACGGAATGGATTAAAGGGCTCTTTTAGCTCAGGCCTCCGACTGCGGGAATGTCTTTTAAGTCTTGCAACGACTGGGTTCGTCGTTCTTGCCAATTTGCGAGACATTCAACATACAGAAATACGCCAGGCACGTTCAGGCCAATAATTACGGATACACAACTGCACCTTCCTACACTTACCTATACATCCCACAACAACAACCTCACTATTCGAAACCTCAACAATGAGCCAAGGCGACAGCCAAGAGTCGCAAGACAGCACCGTGACGGTGATGCAGGAGGACCCTCACGAGGTCCTCTACTTTGCCTACGGGAGCAACCTCTCGACGGACCAGATGCGTCAGCGCTGTCCCTTCTCGACCCCCGTGGGCCTGGCGCACCTGCGCGGATGGCGGTGGTTCATCAACGGGAGGGGATACGCGAACATTGTCCAGGTGGCGGACGACAGCGAAGAGGAGATGGACGAGCAGGAGAAGGGCAAGGGGAAGGAGGTTGCGCGGGACGACGAAGGCGTGTACGGGCTACTATACCTGATGCCGCCGCAGGACGAGGAGAAGTTGGATGGATACGAGGGCGTGCCGTGGGCGTATCAGAAGTACAAGATTGACGTTCAGTGGGCGAGGGGGGGTGGCGAAGGGGAGGGGGAGGGAGGGGGGGAGCCGATGAGGGCGTTGATTTATGTTGATGGGGAGAGGGTTGAGGAGGGGCCGCCGAGGGAGGAGTATGTTGAGAGGATGGAGAGGGGGATTGAGGATGCGGTTGAGAATTGGGGATTGGATGAGGGGTATGCTGAGAGGGTTATGAGGAGGTTTTGGAGGGATTAAGGGGAGGGTGAGGGTGTGTTTGGTCACTTTGGTGGTGGTGGTGATGGGAGGTTGATGGAGGTTATGGACGAATACGACGACACTCCTTACGGCGAACGACATACGACAACTTTGAGCAACGGATCTCAACATGAAACACAACGGATTATTTATCGACTTGGTTCTCTTCTTTCTTCCTGGTCCTTTATCGATTTTCGACTCACAAATGGCTGACGCGTCACAACCCAGCAACCCGAGAATCGGCTTAGGCCAGGCTTTTACTTTATTGCATCCTGCCAAAGGAAGCTCTTAGTTGTGGAATTTACATGTCAGCAAGAAATACAAAGGGTCACGGCAAAGTCTTTACTTGTGGGTGGGCTCCAATTGGACTCATCAACTACAACCCAATCCATCTCGATTAACCGAAATCGACCTCGCAACAACCTGCACCTCAATAATAGGAGATTGAAGATTGCTGGAACGTATGACAATCGAGCATCCGAGTGGGAGACTTGAAGGGGGGGTAAGCATTGAGTTGGTGCGGTTGCCGCAGACGACGAGAGTGTTATGAAGGGGGTGTTTATTACTACGCGAGGATATTATTTGGTTGGATTTCTTTGAGTAACAATAACGATGCTAATTACGGCACTTTATTCAACCCAATGGCTCTGATCATGGCTTGTCTTGAGGACTCTTCTCACATGCACCATCACGTGACTCTTATACGTGCATCGCCAATCTGTCACTATTCCCACCTGTCCCTTTCACGGCAACATATCAACGACGAAACACACCAATTGAGTCCCCCACAGACCCAATCGCTCAAAACAATATTCCAAATATATCTCCTTACATCCCACATATACATACAGACACCATATCAACCCGAAAACAATGACAACCTCCTCCTCCAACCCCCCATCCAACCCCGTCAACCACCCCTACTACCCTCTCGACATACACCTCCCAACCTTTGTACCCAACTCAACTCCCGTAACCCATCTCCTCCCGGCCTTTGCCCTCGTTGTCGGGTGCGTCGTCGGCCCGGCCTGGATCCTCGCCAGCCGGAGCCCGTTTGCCCCGCGCGGAATCGATCGCTTCGCCGCTGCCTGGTTTGCCCTGTGTGAGTTTCAAGGCATAAACCCGATTGCGGGAGTGCTTTCTGACTGGATTTATCGTGTGTAGGTGGGTTTCTTCATGTGGTGTTTGAAGGTGTGTGTCCAAAGGCCTTCCT
The DNA here is from genome assembly GCA_024115155.1 of Thelonectria blattea. NCBI lineage: Eukaryota > Fungi > Ascomycota > Sordariomycetes > Hypocreales > Nectriaceae > Thelonectria > Thelonectria blattea. The sequence continues at coordinate 31,851 of JAMQMW010000526.1, forward strand.
TGAACACTCCGTTGAAAACTAATAGGCGTGTTTGAGGGTACTATCTCTACTATCGCGACCAGCTCCCCGGCATGAACACCACCTTTAGCCAGCTCTGGAAAGAATACGCCCTATCCGACTCTCGCTACC
>JAMQMW010000527.1:0-29384 GCA_024115155.1 Thelonectria blattea
TATATATATTAAAAGAAAGAAAGGACCTTAAAGACCTTATAAAGGCTATAGAAAGCCTAAATATTTAACTTAAATAATAAAAATACCCCTTAACACTAAGGAAATCATAAAGAATCGCTTCACTTAAAGCCATAAGGGCTTTAATTGGGGGGGTATATTAGACTGACCGGGAGGTTAGGCCTAGCCGTCATATGCTTTTAAACACATATGCAGGAATTCTCGCACTTTAGAATACACAGAGAACACAAGCAAGAACAAGAACACACCTATAGACACACAGAATCAAATTAAATCGCGCTTTTGACCTCACTTTCTTGAACACATCAATATCCTCATAACGCCTCAGTTGACGGCTTCAAATCCTGCCTATTCCCTCCCTCTAACTCGGAACGCGATAACTAACACGCGCGGAATCCGACATTACGGCTGTCTGAAGTAAATTTGCATACGTACTGGCTTATACAGGACCAAAGATTTAGCAACAGACACGAGCCTCAAGAGGCATAGGCAACAAGACGGCCTAGAACCCTCAATACCTAGCTTCAAATTAAATCATAAATCAAAAACAGCCGATGACAAATTGGCACAATCCCCCCTCAACTCCGGTTGCCATCCGTCTCAATAGTGCCGATCTCCCCACAATCCGACTCCCCGCATTATGCATCCCGGGGTTAACCTCCCCTCACTCGTTTTCTTGCGTCTTGATAATTCCATTGGGCATCTTTTTGTTCCTGCATACGCAACCTTCTCTCTTGTGTGGTCCACATACCGAAGAGTTGAGCACGAAAGGTCGGCACCTCGTATCGCCCGCTTACGTATCCTTGCAGGCTTGCACGTACAGAAGCCACATTGCGCCCATATAACCTGATCCCTATCCTCGAAAAGTTTCCTCTCAAACCACAAACACCAAGCAACAGAAAGCCCTGTACATCATACCAAGAACCTGCCTACTGCACATATCACGATTCACGCCCATCCATCATGCCCCGAATGGACATTCCCGTGTTTCTCGACTACCTCCGCGCCTTCAACAAAAAGGACTACGCCAGCCAACACGCCTTCTACTCGGAAGATGTCGAGCTGATCCTTCCCGACGACGCCATCCCACCTCTCAAGGGAAGCAAAGGCATCATGGACCACTACGGCCGCGTCCACGCCGACGCCAACGAGTACGTCATCCCAATCTCCATCCTGAGCGACCGCGGCAAGCTCTTTTTGGAGATGGAGGCCTACTTTGAGTACTTCAACGAGGGCAAGGCCGTCCACGATATCGACGTGGTGCCCGGCGATATAGTCAAGATTACTACGTGCGCCTTGTACCACCTCGACGAGGACAACAAGATGCTGCGGATTAGGTGCTACTTGGGGGCGGCGGAGAAGCTGGGCAAGGTGGACTTGAAGGAGAGGGTCAAGGAAAGCCAGAGCCGAGCGGCTGAGGATATTCGATTGTACGACTCTTGGCCGCCGCAGAGTGCGCTATAGGGATTGAGAGATACCGTTTTGTTGAGGAGGAGCATTGCGGCCGATGGACCAGTGGCAGTATAGACCTTGAAGGGGCTGGTGGAATTGATACCGCAACTTCGCGGGCTTCATGTATCTGAACTATTCGTATTGTGATAGTAGATAGAGCCCCGAACATGAATGGAATCCGTCGCCTTTGACTTTTCTTCCTAATCGAGTCCCCCCTTAAGCGGCATTATGTTAGTTCAGCAAGTCCTCGAGCAACACCTTCCATGGCATTAGACTGCAAAATCCCGTTACCGAAAGCAAGTGAAATCGATAGCTAACTTTGTTAATAGCACCTAGTAGCTGCTTTTGGAAGAGAGAGCGGACATCTCGGCCACTGATCTGAACTGAGTACTCAGTGCCCAAGTCCATCACAGTAAGTTGAGGCTGGAGTTGCAACCCTTGAACATGTTACGAAAGTCTTCCGCCCTTGTTCGCTTCGCCTAACCCCCCATGACGGGTCGTTAGCACGGCAAGACTCTGTTTTCGAAATTTTGTCGCAGTGAGATGTGTAAGAATATTTTATTTTTGTCGTTGAAGATGTTGATGCTTGCAGTACGTAGGTGGTATATGCAGACTCGTTTTCCATATTGACGACTAAAAGCGCCTAACTGGACTTTCCTTAGATGAATATTTGAATGGCATGGTTTCTATAATCCTAAGAGGTTGCTCTGGAAGTGAGTGCTTTACGAGGCCTTGAGGGTTGAGAGTATTCGAGGTTTGTCGTATTTAAAGTCAATTCGCCGCAAGGTCCTAAGGGCAAGTCGTTCGGTAGGTGTGAATTCGGACAAAAAAGGGTTAACCATAGTGGCACCATGGAAACATCGAATTTTGTTCGCGGCGACCGTTGTTTCGCACTGTCCGTCCTTTCAAGATAAAGCCGACCCAAGGCGGCTTTCGGATATAAATTTGCTTCCTTATATTAACAATTGTGTTAGTCTGCTGAATAACCTCTTAAAGTCGAAAAATGGACCTCATGTGTTTTCAGCCTTGTTAAAGATGTGAAGTCTCAAGCAATTGCGTATTCACACAAAGTTATTCGATAGATGTTACGTCAGTTTTATAAACTACATTACTAACCAAGTTTTAGGCCCTATAGAAAGCGGTCAGCGAGGGCTAGTTCTATCTGTGCACGTACGCGTCTCGGCAGAATTCATCTGCCTCTGCGCGACTCGCAGTGCACAGCAGCTTGGTGGCGTGACCCTTTCCTTCATAACTGGCTTGCTTGTTCTTGTGAAGCGCCTTTTCTCTCCATCTATTTCCCGGCTTAGGATTTCAATCAATACTGGCGTCGCATTGTTCATTTGTTCGAAGCGCGCTCAAGTACCTGGGTTTCAGGAGATAAAACTGCAGCCTCATATCCAACAATGTCACTCACCGGGCGCATCTCGCTCAAGGGCGACCAGGAAGACTGCCCAGAGGACTTCTTCGGCTCCTCGCTCGGCGTCATCTTCCCCGACGACGTCACCAACCAGCACGGCCTCGCCGGCGACTCCCTCCTGTACACATCACCAAGCCTGCCGAAGCCACTGCTCATCGAACTCGCCAACCCCATCGAAGAGGGCGACCGCATGCTCTTCAGCCACTATCTATGGAATGCATCGCTGTTGCTGGCCGAGTTTGTTGAGGCGGACTCTCTAGGTGTGCCACTGGAGAAGCCGCGTGCCGCTCAGGAGACGTTATCGTTCGACGTCAAGGGTCTGGATATCCTCGAACTCGGCGCCGGCACGGCACTGCCCAGCATCTTGGGGGGCATACTCGGTGCTCGCCGCGTCGCCATCACCGACTACCCGGCCGAGCCGGTCCTCAAGACACTCCGCGCCAACGTCGCCTGCAATCTGCAGCCGGCCTTATCCCCGGCCGGTTCGGTCGCAACTCCAGCGTCCTCGGTCCTAGTGGAAGGTCACTCGTGGGGGGAACTGGACGACGCCTTCAGCACGGCCAACCGGCACTCATTTGACCGCATCATCGTCGCCGACTGTCTGTGGATGCCGTGGCAGCACGCCAACCTGCACCGCAGCATCGCCTTCTTCCTGCGCGAGGCGGCCGACGCGCGCTGTTGGGTCGTGGCGGGCTTTCACACGGGCCGCGAGAAGATGCACAACTTTTATGCCGCCGACGCCCTTCGCGAAGTAGGCCTGGAGGTTGAGCATGTCTGGGAGCGGGACTGCAACGGCGAGGAGAGGCCGTGGGATACCGAGCGAGAGGACGATGTCACGGAACGGAAGCGGTGGCTTGTGGTTGCTTCGCTTAAGTGGATTCAGGATGCAGTGAGGACCTTTGAAGGATATCAACCTTGACAAAGCTCATAATTAAGGTGACAGCAGTTAGGACTGGAGCAGCCGGGGGTAAAGGTATCTCGAACTCGAAGTCAGGCCGGAGCAACCCCCTGATGTGGTGGCATCTTTAGAAATAGAGCAATAGAGGCCGATATTAACTGCTAGTGATGAGTTGACCCAGCGTAATAGGACTATTACCCTCCATCGTAGGCGGTCTCTTTTGGCTGTGATGGACCATCGGGTCGTCTCGTCTGACTGAATGTATTCATTGGATGAATACTAAGCTACTCATTTCATGGAAATTCAAGAGCTTTAAGTCTATTGGGGGTTCATTGTAGGCTGGTGGCATCATAAGTCCCGGTGCAATATACCCTCAGTCGTCGACGCACCTCGTGATCTCTTTCCAAGTCGCGAAACAAGACCTCAGCATGGTTGGGTATTTTCCCTATTAGTTCGAAACTAGTGTAATCTTTAATCAAATGTGGTCACGCGACCATTTACCTAATTGAAGGGTCGGCTTGTTCCGGCTTATTGAGCAAGTCGGGGTCCGGGTATATTAGGCGTGGGTACTATCAAAGGCAGCTATGATTTACCTTTACGCACGTTTACGATGATATTTTTAATTTCATTTCTATTTAATGCCCCATTTAAGACATTTATGATTATGTTCCCTTATTGGCCACTGGGAAATCATAGACAATATTCGGCAGGGTAAAGTAAATCAGGTCGTTGAACCCATCTCCCACGTACTCCCGAGTGTTCAACACAAGAGCCCAATCTACGCCATCCCACGTACTCTCGACAAAAGTACGCGCTCCAGCCACGCTTCCATCACGCGAGGATGGGGTACGATCACCGACTCCCCAAGCAGCTTAATGTCATGTTAGCGAATTATCAATGGCCATGAATAGATACGGAATAGCAAACTCACCATTGGAACCAATGAACTTGGCAAGAGTACTCGCGCTGGCAGCCAAGGAAAACGTCCCCCGACATTCCTCCTTGATGGCACCATCACCACCATGCGGGTTCGGAACAAAAACTTCTAGCTGTGGACGAAAGGGATCGTAACCCGTCCACTTGCTCTCCTGCACGATGCGGTCCTTCAAATGCTTATCCAGAGCCGTGGCATACGGCTGCACGTCCAACCCGTGCAGAACATTCTTCTTGAGAAAAGCCATGTAATCTTGCCCCGTCAGCTTCTCCAGCACGTAGCTGAGGAGCATGGGTCCGTAGTTGGAATACGCGTAGTTCTCGCCGGGGGTAAAGTCCAGCGGTCGAGCAATCTGCCAGTCGATGACGTCGCGCTTCGTGGCCGGCGCGGTGCCATTGTTTTGGTCCAGGGAGATCTGGCGGAAGTAGAAGGTTGGATCGACAGAGACTGAGCGGTCGTATCCCGCCTCGTGGTCGAGAAGATGCTGCACGGTGATATTGTTGGCTCTCTCGTCGGCCGGCTTGAGGCCTAGAAGGGGGTACACGGTCGTGTTGTACTCGATCAAGCCCATGTCGACAATGTGACGAACGGCAGCGTAAAGGAACATCTTGGTGACGCTGGCGAGAAGGAACACGTCGTTGGGCTTGACGACTGCCCGGTCCGACTCGGCCCAGGTGTAGCTTCGCTCAGCAATAATAGTCCCGTTCTGAGCAAAAGCGACTTGTGCCTGGCGAACACCGTTCTTCTCCATCCATGAGCGCATGCCCTCATCCAAAGTCGACTGCGCCCCCGTGTTGTTGGCGAAACCGGTAAACGAGCCCTTGGTCGACCACTTGCGCTTCTCCGGGACGTACTTTTCGGTAAAGAGGGCCATGAATCGCTCGTCCTTGCCGCTTCCGCCTCCCTGAATGTCGACTGGCTTCAGCCCCTTTGAAGTCTGCTTCTTGATCTCCGAGCTGAGTTGGTTTCTGGTCAAGTCGTGCTTGGCTTCCCACTTGCCAACGCTAGTATCGACAAAACTGGGCGTGATAACGTGGTCGTCGGAATAGAACAGCCTGTCTGGGCGCCAGAATCGTTTCTGCGTCTCCGAACTGACGACTTGTTCGTAGTTGTAGTAGTCGTTGCCCAGAACGGTGTCGTAAAAGATGGTGGTCTGTTGGTTTCCGACGTTTTCGTGACCGAGGATGCAGTACCGCAGGTTCTCCGGGGTTCCATAGCGCTTCACGCCCTTGATGATCATGGGCACGTCGCCCGTGGCATTCTGGAACAGCCAGGGCCATTCAAGGTCGCACAGCTGCTCCCAGCGAATGTCAAGCTTCTCCATTACACCGGCGTACAGTGCATTCTCCCTCGCCCCAGTCGCCGAGATGTGAGTAGAGACGTAGCCCTCGGCCCTCCACTTCTGGAACCATTGCGAGTAGGCAGCTTCGGTTGCGTTCTGGATCGTCTCGAAGGCAGGACCATCTGCCTTTCTCCACACGGCGGCGTACTTGAGGGCGTCGACCGAGCCGTACGTGCTTAGGGAAACGACCCTGTATCCCTTGGCTTGGAGCTGTTTGCTATTCCTTGCATGATCGGTGGTGTCGACGCCAAAGTAGACCGGGTTGAGTTTGCTGCTGTCTCCGTAGCTCGGTGCTGCGGAAACGACGGAGGTGAGGGATAGACAGAACGTCAACGGACGTAATAACGAGTGTAAATGCATGGTTTAGAGAGACACACGACGGTCGGAACGAGACAATGTCATATTGACAGTTGCATGGCGGAAATTAGCCCTATTTCAACATTCCGAGAACCCCTGACAAACCATGACAAGAACCCTTAAAAATCGATTGTAAACGATTCACCAGGCCGCATCGTGTCATCCGACCAGCGACTCCAGTGGCAGCCAAGGCCGAAGCCATCCCCACCGTTGACTCTTGCATGGGTTGCGCTGCAAAGACCAGCAGCTAGAGTTTAGCTGCCACGGATTTCTCGTATCCCAAGACTTTATTTAGCATGCATGACCCCGTATAGCAGTGGCAATCTCGGGTAGCGCCGAGATCTCGGCGAGGGATGGGACGAAGCCGCCTATGGGAGAAATTTGCACATAGTCGCCGCTTCCTTGGTCGCTTCGAGAAGACAAAGCAAATAGGAGGAGGACTTGGCTTGAGGAGGTCATTTTAGTTCAAGCTGGAAACTCGTGTCATGGATGGGTAAAGTATGTGGTATCATTAGGTAAGTTGTAGTCAGCCAGCGAGAAGTCTTATTGCGCCATTTCTTCTCACTTTACCTCGTCACAGCTGCTTAGCAATACCAGGATAAGATAGAGTGAAAAATAAGGTCATAACTAATAATTTCATCGTAGGAGAATATCCTAACCTACCGTAGATCACCCCATACCCCACTTGTGCCAGAGCCGGGGCGGAAAGGTCATCGTCCAATGGCCTCCGATCCGCGGATAGGGTATTCGCGACCCTCAAAATAAAGAATTCACGCCTAATGATAATAAATATGGAAACTCGTTCAATGACACATACGGGGTATCAAGACCTCTCTGCCTGTATTTGACTGTATCACGCTTCCCCTTTTCAGCATCGCTCGTGGTCAATATAGGCTCCAATATTGGAAATCAAACTATGCATTGCCGAATACTAAAACTGCTAAAGGGGGATTCAAACCGCCGAATTGCCCACATGCTGAATTCGAATGCTTCGAGACTTCCAACTCAGATAAAAGAAAGTGAGAGCCGTGATTGGCACTGTCGCTATGAAATACACCCAGATGGACGGTGCGACCGTCCACTTTGACCCAGGCTCGTCACCAACGTTGAAGCCCATACCAAAGAAAGTCTATCGACGTTAGCTGCTTGTGACCAAAGAGTTGCGATGAGATTCTTACAGCGACAAAAGACGCCGGGAGATACACCATTGCATGAGAGAGGGTAATAGACTCATTTATGCATGCATACGTGCGCAGGGCCTCGTCACTCAGTGGAAAATACAGCGCAAAAAAAAGACATCACTTGGAAGATTATTCTTCTGCCCGGTACTGGAATCGAACCAGTGATCTTCGCATTACGAGTGCGACGCCTTACCACTTGGCCAACAGGGCTAGTGATTATAGCGGCGAGGTCGCTAACAGAAGCTCATATTCCTCACAGGGATAGATGACAGGCAGTTCATTCTCCAACTCTGGCAAATTCCTCTTGGCACTCGTCCTCATCCCACTAGCGAGGCCTAAATATGCTGCATTAATGCTTTATGTCCTCAGTTACCAACCCATCCATTGCCACCTCGACCGCGTTGTCAGCGGTATTAACCCCATAACTAGGTATTAGCTCTTGCGAACTCACTCAGGACGGCAAAGGTTCTCAAGGCGATTGTCTAAGTACTTGCTATTGGTATCCTCAGTGCAATGTGCGGGAAGAACTTGAAACAGGACTCAAGGCAGCAACCTGGGATGGAGTGTCCTGCAACCAAAATGCTTCATTTCTATCGCCGTCAGGCCGGACAAGTACACTTGGACACTTTTAATGATTTGAGATGTACTGATTATTCATTTTTTTCGTTTTTTTCATCATCTGGGGTGGGTGTTCATGGTATAAAATCGGTCCGAAAGCTGAATGATTAGACCATCTAACCCGGCAAGCTTGGTACGTTTCGAAACGAATAATATAATCGTAGATACCTAACCCTACACCTAGAAAACTAGAGAAACTCGATCAAATACACACTGCCTGTCATTATGATGCATAAGGTCGAAATTCCTGCTTTAAGCAACGTTGCCTCGGACCTGCTTGACTGCGCTCACTTTAATATCTCGCCAAAAGAAGACGCAGAACCAGCCGAGCGCCAATATACAAACGCTGGTAATAAGCATATATCGTTGACTATCGCCGTAGGCCAGCGCGATTCCGTGCCGAATCTCGGTCCCTTGTCTGTACGCGAGCTGCGTGAAGATGCTGCTGTAGATGGGGTCAACGTCGGTTCCGGCCGGGAGACGGGCGACGAGGCGGCTGCGAAAGGTGCCCGTCCAGATGGCAGCTGAGACGGTCGAGCCGATGGCGGTGCCGATGCTGGCAAAGAGGTCGAGGATGGCGATCATGACGGCGATGTGTTGGTGGTCTGAAGGTGCCATCATGGCCATCTCGCCCGCGAGGACAATCGGGCCGCCGGCGAATGCGACAAAGATCTGTGTCATGACAATGTAGCCAATGTCTTGGTTGGGCTGGCGGAAGTGTATCATGAGACCGACGCCGAGGAGCATGAGAGGCATGGCAAAGTACAGATTCACCCACTTGAACCTCCCCGTCTTTGCCATGATATATCCAAGAACCAGGGCGGAGAAGCAAGACCCGACTCGGTAAATGTTGCTGATGTAGGTAGCTTTAGTGACGCCAGTATTCCATACGACCATGCACATGGACGTGAAGTAAGCGCCCCAGATGGCCGCATTCCAAAACACAAACATGAACATGAGGCCGCCAAAGAAGACGGTGCGGTCGGCGAGAAGTTTATACGGGATAAAAGTGACGGGGGCGAACCACCTCTCCCAGCAGATAAAGGCAATAGTGAGGAGGCCACCAAAGATGATCATGCAGATGATCATGGGAGACTTCCAACCCTCCGGCTGTCGCGAGTAGATGCCCATGGGTAGAAGGAAGAGGGTCACTCCCGCAACCAGGATGAGGATGCCAAACATGTCTACCTGGACGCACCACTCGTACGCAGCCTTGATAGAGGTTTTGGGCTTCACGTCCACGGCAAGGTCCTGCCTCACGGCCTTGCGGTGGTTGGCGAAGAAGAGAATGGCGAGCGGAGAGACGACAACGGGAACGACAATGGCCCAGATGCCGAAGCCCCATTTCCAGCCAATGGTCTTGACGATTCGGTTGGCCATGGGGCCTCCGATCCAAGGAGTGACAATGTATGGGGTTGTGGCGAAGGCCAGCATCAGAGGACGGTTGACGAGGGATGAAGTGTCTGCGATGAATACGGTCATGCAGTAACTGACGCCTTGTGCACTATCTTCCAGTTAAACGCTGTTGACAGTGAGGACGGATTACTCACCCGGTATTGGAAAAGACCTGAGCAGCAACATAGGTCTCAACATTCGGGCACGCAGCCATCATGATGAAGCCCATTGTCCACAGCACCATGGTAATCACGAGTGTCTCAGGACGGCCCCAAGTATCCATGATCTTGGCAAACACGAGCTTGGACAAGCCGCCAAACAAGCTGGCGATGATGTAGGTGACGGCCGTCAGAGAGTGAGCCGAGAAGTCGCTCGTGACGAAGGGGTTCAGGGTTCGAAGGACGACTTCTTGCAGGGAGGCGATGAAGTAGATGAGCCATATTCTAGGTCGTATCAGTCCTTGATTCTATGTCGATTATGCGATGAAGTCACTTACATGACATAGGCTGCAACCATGTCCTGAAACTTCCACACCGTGGTGACAGCCTCAATGTTGCGCACGCCGACCTGGTAATTGCTCGAGGCGTCGGGGATTTGTTTGCCGTCTCCATCGCCATGGCGAACATCGGCTTCAATCTTCTTCTCATCATAGTGTGCCGTGTCCACCGTAGCGACGCCGAGGTCAAGAGTTTCAGCGTTGGCCGCTTTGCGCTTAAAAGAGAAGCGCGTAATGGACCGATGGATCAAGTAAGCGATTAATCTGAGGCGAGCCTTTGTGGTGACCATTGTGATGACTCGACGACGACTGGTCACTCGAGTGAGTCAAACAACATCAAATGAGAAGGGTATTTGCACCAACTCCAAAAGAATTAAGGATGGACGAATTTGGGCGGTGTGAAAAGGGTCGGGAAATGGGACCGCCCGGGGTGGACTTAATATAGGTATGTACTTTAGGCAGGTGCGGTTATATTAAAGTGTGCCTCGCCTACCGTTTACAAAATCAGGGTTCGGCAGGTGCGCTTGAAAGAAGGGAAGGTGCACCCCAGGGCTGACTTTGTGGGACGGCGTCCAAGGCGTTTCTATGCCATGGAGACCAAGATTCGTCCACGGAGAAGTTGCTCAGCCCAGTCTGGGGAGCCAACAACGGTGGGTTTATGGGGATACGAAGAGCTGCCGGCACGAAGAGTCAGGTACGAAGAGTCAGGGGTCGAGATTAGCCCAGAAGATGCCATCGATCTCTGCTATCCGTGGGACATGGATCATGACTCTGAAGAGAGCAATGGGAAGAAAGAGCTTGAGGTCAAAGTTCCTCCATTGAGTAATGTCACAAGGTAAAAGGACAAGCTTAATCATGGAATTGTCGCCTCGAGCGGGCAAGTGGACCTTATCTGATGATCAGATATTTGATGGATCCGATACAGCGAATCACCATCTGACAACTTGCCGGGGTTGATGGGGATGAACAGGGTTGAACAGGGCCCTTTGCAGCACGGCTTTGCTTGTTGCTCCGTTTCGTCCGTTCCTGGGGATCCGAGACATGGATGTTTGCTCAGAAGTTGAGAAGATGTCGTTCCTAGACTTCTTGTTACATGTCCGTAGGTAAGGTAGATGATTGCTTGTGTCTATCTCCATCATTCACCCCTTTGTTCGGGCGAGCCTTCCAATCTGGAAACCCGCTCATCCCTCATCGTGCTGAGCGCAACCGAAATCGGCCTCGTCGGCCATCATGTCATATCTCCAGCCCACAGAGCAGCCAAGAAGCTAAATAGACCGCTGTGCACTCGCGAACACGGCCAAGTACCCGAATGAGTTCAATCATACATACACAGCGCCGCATTCAGCAATGCTCAAGCAACTGCCAAGTCCCTTCCTGCGAACCGTTCCGTCATTTCTCGAGTGTTGGATGGGCTCGATGGAGCTCTCCTCCATCACAGCCCCTGCCCCAGCCCCTCTCTCACACGCGACAAGGGCTCATCCCGACTCCTCCATTTCTCCATCTCTCGGCTCGCCGCCGACGGTTGGACGGTGAACGGATCTGACCCCCTCTCAGCCAAGTCGTCTTGGCTCCAGTGACCACCATGCGAACCTTGATCGAACCTGAGCTGTCCCGACTCCGCCAACCATCCGAGCTTCGCATGGGAACTTCAGCACAGGTGCATGCGAGGCTAAAATACGGTGGGCTTCACGGTCATCGACCTATAAACTCGTGTGCCGCTCGTGTCTGCAAGGGACATTCCTCTGCTTCCACTCTATCTCAAGCCACTTTCGAGTCTTCTACACTCGACACTGCTTATTCCTTATTGTCTCCCAAATTAATGCAGCTAATCATTAGCCATCCACTCAGTCCTTTCGTCGCAAACTCATCATGAAGCTCCCCACCCTTGCCATGGCTGCGCTAGCCTCCAGCTTCGTCGCCGCCAAAATCGAGATGAAGGACTACTTTCCCGACTGCTCCATCGACTGTCTCGAGAAAGGCACCGAAAAGGCCACCGACTGCAAGGTCGACGACGCCGTGTGCTGGTGCGTGCAGTCCAACTACGAAGCCATCTACAACCAGGCCGTAAACTGCGTCATGGAGGCGTGCGGTGCCGACGAGGCAGTTGGTGAGTGTCCCAAGGTCCAGTCCCTTTGCTGCCCTCTCCCGAATACTCACACGCCCAGAATCCGTCCTCCCTGCCGCAGTCGAGTTCTGCTCGGCGGCCTCTTCGTCCACGTCGGCCCTGGGCCATCAAGCCACGGGCTCTTCTAGCGGCAGCACCAAGAGCGAAGCCGCCGTGACCGCCTCCGTTACTTCGGACCCCGACAGCACTCCCACGGCGGCCTCCGACTCCGGCTCCGAGGATGCATCGGCCACGAGCTCCGGCTCCGGCGCCGCCGCCACCACCGCAGCTGGCGATTCGGGTGCCGTCGCTCTTGGGTCACTGGGGTGCTTTGGCATACTTGTTCTCGGCGTTGCCATTGCCCTGTAACTTTAGACGGACATCGCTTCGCGTGATGGATGGGCGAGAGATCAGAGCTCGAAAGACGTGTGTGAAAGGAAATGTTAATAATGACATTATAAAGGTATTAATTACAAAAGAACCCTCCAACTCTCCTCCCCACAGCTCGCCGCGAGCAAGCTCTCCGCCGACACATATCCGTTGAGGCGCACACGTCCTATCAACCTTGGACGCCGACTGACGCAGCAACTCAAGCTGACGGCTCCCCCTCATAACCAATACTATAGCTCACGTATCCCGCTACCCAAGAATGTCTAGTCCTCCGTTTAGGCCCGCAAGTTTGCAGAAGTTTGACGAGACCGGGACACACATGCCCCGAGACGAATATATGGGTTCAAGAGTTCTCTCCGCCAGCTCTCTCGACCCCCGTGATGATTGCATGCGGCTTGACTCGACAAACTCATACGGGTCGCAAGACCACCCGTAATCACCGCACCCTGCATAGATGTCGCATTGCACCTCGCACACGTTGGCGGTTCCTACCACACCTCCGCAACTTATATACTTCTCTCTGCAGTTCACCCCTGGCCCGCATCCGCCATTCTTCAGGTCCGGATCTTTGGGGTAGCAAATCTTCATGGCCACGCCCAATCCCCCGAGGCGGCCCCCATCCCTCAGGGATTCAGGCAAGTCCTCGTCGTCGGCGAGGCGCACGTTGTGCAGGTCGTCGAGGTCGAGCGTGACTATACGCGCCTTTCTGGAGTCCGGGGGACTCTTCGAGCTGGCCGTCTTCCACCCGTCGACGCAGAGCGAGTGGTCGACAAAGGCGGCCCGGCTGACGTCGCGCCACAGCCGGCTCATGTTGTAGACGTTGTTCAGCGTGTAGTACAGCCGGCAGTCGGCGGGGAGGTACTGGAACTGGAGGGGCGTCCCGTTGGTGTCGTCGTCTTTGTCACGGATCTGGTCTCGGAGGTTAAAGGTGGCCCAGTTGGTGAAGACGGCCTCGTCGAGCGTCTCGGGCAGAACCGCGGCGGCGGCTTGGCTCCAGTTCCTGGCCTCTTGGAAGTCGCTTTGGAGCCAGGAAGCCGCGTAAGGTGCAGCGCCGCGAGTGCCGGAGACGGCCTGCATGGGGCCGGCTTCGGGACGTCCGCCGACGACGACGCTTCTCACGCCGAGTTGGATGAGCATCTCGGTGAAGAGAGAACAGGTTGAGCTGCAGGCTCCGTCGGTCAAGATGGTGATCTGTTCCGGCTTGAAGGGGTTCTTGTCGTCGCTGCCGTTGGTGTACTTGAGGGGAACCCAGCCGTCAAAGTTGACAATGTCAAATACCCGGTTGGCAAGGTTGTATTGTTCCTACTCGAGTTAGTTTGACTATGTACCGAGAAACCAACAGAAGAGAAGACATACCGTAAGACTAAAGTTGTCGTTGCGAAATTGCCTAGGGCCGTAATACTCGGCCCACGACGTAAAGTTCCTGCCTGTATCGGCGTTGAGCCTTGCCAACACAATCCACTCGCTGGCCAACAGCCACACCTTGTCCTCGTCATCATCCGAGAGTCCCTCCCAGTGGTCGTTGAATGCCTGACCGACCAGGTTGGCCCTCTCGTGGCTCCTCCGCCGACTTCCGGCAAAGGGGTCATTCTCGGGGAAGAACTGGCCAAAGGTGACAAAGGCGAGCTCGACCAAACCACCGATGTTCTGCTGCAAGTCGATGACAATCTTGTCCAAATTGGCGTCCCGGGCGCCGTTGATGAAGTCGGCGACGGCCTGGCTAAAGTTGCCCACGCCCCAGCCCGTCATGTCAAACGAGGGAATGCTCAAGACGCCGGTATTGCTGTCGTTGAGGAAGTAGCCCGTGACGAAGCCACTCGAAAGATCGGTGATGGACTTTTGGACCACGTCCGGGTTTTCTGGATAGGCACGGCTGAGGTTATAGGGGATCCAAAGGGGCTCGGTGTAGTTGGTATCATCGCCGATGGTGATGGGCGTGTAGGTCATGTTGAAAGCCGGCGGTAGAATCACTTCGTCGTACGAAGCGGGCAGCAGGCCAAGGACGAAGTAATTGTAAAAGTCTCCTCCCGTCGTCAAGGGACCCGTGAAGGACTGCTCGGTATAGATGGCCACGTAGTACGTCAGCCACTCGCTGTTGTTCGAAAACCCGAAGTTGAGCTCATCTCCGGGGAAAAATCTCATGCCTCCTCCAAAGATGCCTCGGAATCGCTGAATGTCTCTGGCCGGACTGGCCATGATGGCGTTCCAGTCGGCGTCTGGCTCGAGCATGCCGACAGACTGAAGGGCGGCCACGTTGGACAAGTAATCGACGGCTTCTTTACCGTTGATGGACACGACGGGAGATATCTCGTCTATCTCGACATCTCCGTTGTGTAGAGCGATGATGTCGTCCCGGAAGTAGATCTTGGGAGTCTCCTTGCCGTCCTTTGACGCCGTCACCAAGCTCACCGGGCTGGCGAAGGAGAAGGCGGAGAGGATTCCCGCGTTGAGGTCAACGTGGGCATCGTGCATACGAACAACGATGCTCTGCAGGGCGACCTCGAACGAGTATTGAGTGGTATAGTAGCCGGCCGTGACGTTGCGCTTGATGATCTCGAGTTCCTCAAAGACATCGACGGCCGGTTGTTGATAGCCAGAAGGGGGGTCTCGGAGATAGGCCAGGGTGCTCTGGAACGCGATGGTGGTGTTGTAGTAGTCGATGTAGCGAAGGGCGACGGCCTGGTGGAAGGGAACGCTGAGAAGGCATCTGTAGGCGTCTTCTGCCCAGAAGAGGGGGATGTCGGTCGAGTTGTTGTTGTTCACCGCGGTAATGATGTCGCCGCAAATGGTGGACACGGGTTGGTCTTGCTCGGTGCGGGTAGCCTTGCGCCTTATTGTTGTGGGCATTCGGGCAGTACCGGCAAGGGCAAGGCCGAAGAAGACGCAAAGAAGCGTCAGACAACGAGCGGGTGTCATGGTGAAGGAAAAGAGCAAAGAGTCTGCTCAAGCTTGCGGTGACCAGAAGAGCTCAACTCTGTTCTGTGCTTGAACTTGAGGACTCTGCTGGGTCTTTATACCTACCACCCGGTTTTCTGAGATGTAGGCAAATAGTACGCCTTGCGGTATTCAAGAGCAAGTACATGAAGGCGAGAAAACTTGGGGGCCAAAGCGGGCTGGCCTGGCCCCCAACTGAGATTCGGCATGGGTGAGGTCTGGTCAAGCGTATACTTGGATTTGCACGCACAAACTTCCAGAGGGAAGCCCTTTCAAAACCCAACACGGGATTGATTGGCCAGGGTGCATTCAAAATCAGGATCAAGTTGCTGGAAGTGGCGTAGAAGAATGCGTCATATTAAGAATACGCGTGAATGTGCAAGTGTTTCTCTAAGTTGCAGCTTTCGCGAGCACTGGTTGGCCCTGTGAGGGCTGGTTCGCCCGGCGAAAGACAATCGTCTGGTGTCGGGATTAACATGGACGACCATCCACGAAAGACTGCATAAGGGCAGCATTTGTCATGCCTGATGCATCCTATCGCCTCGCCACCTCAGCACCTGAGCGGAGACTAGCCAGCGACGGATGACGACGTGCGGCCGCAAGAGATATGGTGTGAGCGAACTCGCTCTCCTTTCCTCTTCTGTTTCTGTTTCAGCCCACTTTCCTCGCTAATCTATGCCGTCGAAATTAGCTGCTAACTATCCGTCTCACCCGTACCTGGTGCCAGACGAACTCGACGATCACCCCAAGTTGATTTAAATCCGCCTACTTGAATAACGGCACGAATACGTTGTATCTACATATTCATTGCTTTTGCCGTTCAATCTCGTGCTTCACCCAAATCGGTATACGAGGCAGACAGAGGCAGGATCACTCCCGTGATGACCATTGAAGAAACGCAGGGGGCCAAAAGGCGCCATCTCGGCATCTTCGGAGGCTGGACAGAAGTTCCTGCAGATTGAATCCTGCCTTCTCCCTCTATACTCGGAAACATTCTGTTCAGCTTGTCAGCGCTAAAGGCGCGACCCTAGCCAACACACCACTCAGCCCTGGGGAGTCGACTTTTTTCTCCTCGTCCCAAGTCCGCCGGGGTTCACTCTTCGACTAAGCAACTCGAAGTCTCGAACCAGAATGGATCTCCAACAACGCTCAGCGAACTGTGCGTCAAGGCTGCTCCACGGCCAGCTTCACCCCGCCTTGAGCGAAGAACATGTCTTGGGGCCCGACATTTACGAGGAATTGTTCTTCGTCTTCGAGCAAGAGCCGTTTGGCTACTGGCAGAGGAGCGACTCGAGCAAGGAGAATTGGGAACTACGGTGCTCCGGCGCCCCAGGCTTGGGCAAGGTGCGATACTTTTAAAATAGGTAATGCAAGAAGTCGCTTGTTAATGTTCAAAGACAACTTTTGCAGCACTCGCAACCAAACGCCTCAAACTCAAGTTCCCGTCCGGGCCGTCGCAGCGAAACGCCGTAGCCTCCATCTTCATCGTCCGAGACGTGCCATCGAGCGAAGCAACCTTCACCGAAGACCTCCTCGGGTCGATATTCCGCCAACTCCATGCCGGCCACAGGTGCCAAGACAACGAAACGTGCAAAGTACACCGGGCCGTTGGAAGATACGTCGATGC
Source organism: Thelonectria blattea (assembly GCA_024115155.1). Taxonomy (NCBI): domain Eukaryota; kingdom Fungi; phylum Ascomycota; class Sordariomycetes; order Hypocreales; family Nectriaceae; genus Thelonectria; species Thelonectria blattea. The sequence continues at coordinate 17,164 of JAMQMW010000527.1, forward strand.
CTGTCAATCGGGCCAAGAATTTGCCATCCGCATCAAGTCGATCCGAGAAGCCCTGGACGCGTGCATCGAAACGTTCGACAAGGCGTTTCTCGTCTTCGACGGCGTCGACAGATGCTCTCCCGCCGTCGAGCTCGAGGACGAGCTCCCGCGGTTGCGCGCAAAGGGACTGAAGATTTTAACCACGTCCCGGATCCCCAGCTTGGAGATACCTTGGATGGAGTACTATTGCGACGCTTGTCTCGATGAGAAGGAGCGGTTTGTCTACTGGTTGTGTCAGAGGCCCGAGTGTTTGGTTCATCTCAAGACCATCTGTCTTGAGTGCAAGGAGAAGAATAAGGGCTGTGGCGAGTGGTAAGTTGACCAGACTCACGGGCATGATAGTCTTGATAGACGCTGACGGGGCTGGTGTCAATCAGCGGAGGCCACGATTTCAAACAACCGTACGAGTACGTCGATCCCATGCTCAGCACCAGCGACGTGCACATACGAGAATTCATATGCCGCAACCTCGAGCGAGAACACGGCGAGCTCGGCCTCGAAACGCATCCAGTCGACGAAGACACACCCAAGCCACCCCTCTCCCGCCTCGGTCGAGAACTCGTAAACAACAAGAGCGCTATGGACCTCGTCACGGAACTGAAAAGGGTGGCCGGCTGCAACATGGCCATGGCACGAGCACGACTGGACCTCGTGGACGCGGCACCTTCGCTCGAGGCCGCCCGGCACTTTGGCGATCGGGTTCCGGCGAGCATCGCAGCCGTCTTCGACGCGGGGATTCAATCCGTCGAGGCTCAGCCGCGAGACCAGCGAGACTTGGGCCTGCGAGCCATCGCGGCCGTGGCCTATGCCCGGAACCAGAGACTTACCGAGGCGGAGTGCAAGTTCGGCGTCCGCTTGGACCGGCTGAACAGCTGGCTCAGGGAGGCGGCGTCGCTAGAATCGGGAAACTCCGTCGTTGTGCCACATCACGAGCTGGAGGAGGTGCTCCACGCGACAAAGGGGTTTCTCACCGTCCTTCGGAAAAGGGATGGCGACTATTTGTACCCGTACCACGAAGACTTCGCCAACTGGGTCGCCCAAGGCTACAACGAGGCCTTGGTGGCCGCCGCATCTGATGTACAGTTTGGGAGGCTCAGTGATGTGAGGGACTTGATTCGCGTGCAGAGTTTTGGGGGGCGGACGGAGTGGCATCGGGGCTTGGACATGGGGGAGAAGCCTCGTCGGTGGTTGCACGTTATTAAAGAGGTTACTGTCACGGTCACCGAGGTGCCCGAGAGTCCTGCGGCCGAGGAGATGGAGGCTCCCAAAGTGCCGAGCAAGAGAAGCATGCGCTTTCAGCCTGACCAGATGGTTAAGTTGAAACTACCTAGGATGCCAACCTTGTGAATCAACTAGATGTAAAACAAAAAACAGTGTTCGCGACTCAGCGCAGCTCGATCTGAATACCATCGTCCAAAGCATGCACTCCATTCCCCGTCCCTCGACCGCAGCAAGTTTCTCTCAGGCTGTCCCAGGCTGCCTTATCCAGCCTCCCAAATGCCATTGCACCTATCCTCTTGTATGTGCCTCCCTGGCCCTTCTCGACGAGAATCCCATCACCCGCAAACTCGGCCGCGCAGTTAGCCAACTCTTCTTCGTCGTAGAAACTAAATTGTTTCCTATCCACCGCTCCCTTCTCTCCAATTCCGTCCCGATGCAAGAAACAGCTCATTGCGAGAATGACAAACTCGCATTCGGAGTTGTCGGTCGCGGGCTTGGTGAAGGTGCGTTTCGGTTCGTCGTTCCGCAAGGTTGTGACATCGGGGAATGCCTTTAGCGAAACCGGCGACCGAACGGAGAGCGTCCAGGCATTTGTGGCATGGTCCCTCTTAAGTAGACCTTTCATGACGTGACCCTTGATCACGATTTCCTGTGACTTGAGCTCCGGCAGTTCGTCCCGCTTTTCCCGGTTCAACTTTGCCCACTCCATGTTGGCCAGCTTCTCTTGCTCGTCCTTCTCAGAAGGCTCCGGCTCTCGGGGAATTCTCTCGGGGTGGGCGGCTCTCTCCTTGTTCACGTCCTCCATCAAGTCCTTCATGCTAGTCAGCTTCTTTTCCCACTTCTGTCCCACGCCCGCCGGAGTCTCAGGAGTGAACCTATGCTTGAGATGGAAGTGCGGCCGCTTTCCTTCGTCGCCTTCGACAGTCCACGCCCGTATCGAACGGCCTATGCGAGACCCGGCCTCGATTCCCCCCATGACACCCATCCACGACCAACTCGGGAAGCGATTCAAGTCGGACGGACGCTGAGCCGCATCGCCAGCAACACGCCAACTCAGCTGCTCGACCAGCCCCAGGCTCCAGAGCCCCGCGGCAAAGTCCTCTTCGAGAACGTCGCGCACCAGCTTGGTGACGCCCCAGATGGCGATGAGCTTGTCGCCCTGCTTGGTCAAGTCGCAGGACGTGTAAGCGCGGACGGCCACGCGCCAGAATTCTTCGAGCGAGCTGTCGCCCATGGAGCGTACGGACAAGGCCGCTTGCTGCAGACGCTGGCGCCAGTGACGATCGGGGGCGGCCACTTGGGCGTCGAGGGGGAGTGGGAGGCCATTGGGGATGGATTCGGGGGCTGTGATGGTGGAACACTCCCAGAAGACTTGGCTGTCTGAGAAGTGAAGGATTCGAGGAGAAAGGAGGCGTTCTGAGAGAAGATATAAGTTAGTATCAACATTCAGTCTGTTGCAGATATGTCTCAAGGTAGATAGTAAACTCACCCTGAAATACCCAGCCACGGGAATAGAGAACCTTGTCGAGTATTCCTTCCTCGTACACCCTGTCTGTCAGAATCCTCCACGCGTGGTTCTTGAATAGCGAAATAGTGCGCTCGCTTGGTACGAAGTGCTCGGGAATGATGAGATGAAGGCCATCGTCTCTGGACTTGAACAAGCCCGTATCCTTGTTTCCCTTGTCCACCACTGCCGACGCGATGTTGCAAGCCGAGTTTCGATAGACCTTGTGCATGAGCTTTCCCTCCACGTCGAAGTCGCCCTTCTTTTTCTCCGTGTTCTGGATGATGCAGAGCGAGTCGATCCAGATGTATCTAATCTTCAGCTTCCGCGCGACCATGATGGCGTCGACGAAGTTTTTGTTTTCCCTTATCTTGTCCCAAGGCATACCAGTCGTCGTATACACGTCAGAGTTGTCGGCATCGAGAGTGTCAAACGTGATCGGATACCCCCAACAGTGGCTGAGAGTCGCGTAGGGGGTCCCCCTGTGAGTCTCATCGGTAACCACGACCCGGACTCGGATTGCCGTTGGATCATCCGTGAGGTTGAAAGACTCGACATCGACGAGTCTGGTCGGCACAAAGTCCCTCTCGGTGTGCTTTCGAGCGCAGTTGGGATGATGTTTCACGCAGCGGTCCATCCATCTATCGACTTGATCCCAGAGGCCGGCCGAGTTCAAACCCATCTCAGGACCAAGCTTATCCGGGTGTGGGATCCTTCCAAGGCGCGACCTGAACTTGGGGTCTGCGACGTGCTTGTTGTGTTCGTGCGGTTCGCCGCCTTCTTCGTCATCCTCGTGCAGGAAATAAAAGGTCCTGTCGCGAAGGCGCAGTCGCTTGCGGTCCAGCGGTTGGTCTTTTGACTCGGTGAGATTTGGTCGGAATCGGAGTACCACCATGTCATGACCGTCCCTCGTGACGGCGGATGCATTGCGAAGAGTCCACCTGAAGACGGCGGCCTTTGAAGACATGGACTTGGGGTTTTCGACAAGCCATTCCTGGAGCCACAAGTTCTGTCCATTGGGGTCAACGTTTGGCGTTTGGGGAGGAGCGAGGGTCTCTGGATTCTTGGAGTCGGATTTGTCTGGCTTCTTGGGATCGGGTGTCGTTGTCTGCTTGGGTTCGAATTTCGCCTTGACGGCTGGGTCAAGACTCGCAAATAAGTCGTCGGCGAGCTTCGTACATATCAAGCATTTGTCCCGAATGGACTTTTGGAACTGGGACAAGGTGTAATGATGATAGTCCCAGTGCTCGCCGGACTCGAGTATTTGGGTTTGACAGAACGAACAAACCATGATGATGCGCGAATTTAAGCTGATGATTGGGTTGGGTTGCAGATTGTCGGGAGGCAAGCAGATTGTCAATTTAAATGAATTCCCAATGAATGGGAGATTACTAATAAGGCTCTCGATTGCTGACTGCATACACTGCACTTTGATGCAAGGATAGCAGTCGTGGTGTGAGGGGATTGGGGGCTTCGAATACCACCACATCATGCATGTTATTGATCTTGGGTACATGCAGCCCGTATCGTTACCAGCTTACCAGAGGGGTTCCAGTCGATGTCACCGAACTCAGTTGGCATAAAAAGCTAGAAAGCTAGTATTTATCCCATGTCTCTCGTTCTCTTGAGTTCAGTTCAGAGATGACAGGTCCAGGCTAGATGCACCGACGAGACATGATGCAATACTTCAATGATGGCATCACTTGCTTTTATTTCCAGCGCGGGTAGCTGTAAGACGTAACCACTGGACGTCTGACGTAGGCTATCTTTTAAGCACAATCTGATTGCACAACTTTTTCTTCTTTCGTCTTAATATCCGTTCGCATATACGTACCTATCTTGGATGAATGAGGTCATCCCCGACAGTTGGTTTTCACCGTATTAGGCCTCGGCCAGCGCCGTACGCGTCACCTGAAAGACAGATGAGACCGTGTTTGTTCTTCCCCCGTTAAACGAAGCCATCATTTGCCTTGGCATTGCGCGGCGTATACCTCATTGCTTCCAACTGGAAAGGCCTCAATTTGTTGTCTCGGAGACATTTTAAAGCATTGCGTTCACAGGACGTGAGGGATACTGACCTGGAACATATCAATGGTCTTCCCGACGGCCAAAATTTGCGTGAATGGCTGCACGCCTGCAGGCCGTATAGTTACCCAACCAATAGACTACCAAACATGCGGTTGGTCGCACTCACATGTTTCTACCCGCACTTTCAGCCAGTTCACCCCGCTGATGCCTAACCCGTGAATGAGGCATCGAAGACGCAGACGCCTCCAAAACTTGGCATATAAGGACGCCAATTCACGGCACCCACCCCAACCCTCCACCACCCCTACAAGCCCACGACAGCATTCACAATGTCCGTCTCAGAAAACCCCTTGTTCAAGAAACTCTGCGAGTCCGTCAACAAGGAAACCGACAGGTTCACCTTTGCATGCGGGGGCAGCATCCCCATCGTCTCGGAGCTCCCCAAGCCCGCAAAGTCCACGCCCAGGGCCCAAGATGAACGGACTTGGGACTCTATCAGTCGTCACCCCGAAACCGTCAATATCGATGACCCTCCCGCGCGTCCCTTGCTGAGTCTGCCCGTCGACCTTCGCTGGGACTCCAACGACAAGACGGCCCTGTCTTGGCAGACCAAGGTCACTTTTCCTTTGACCCCCGAGACGGATTCCAATCTTGCGCGATTGGTCGGGGACTGCGAGGTGGCCACGTTTGGGAGGGGAAACGAGGATGTGCTTGATTTGACGTACCGCAAGGCGGGCAAGATGGACCCGACGCGTTTCTCCGCGACCTTTAACCCGTACGAACTCGGCATCATGGACACCATTTCGCAGGTTTTATTACCTACCTTGCGTCAGTTCCAGCCGACTCGGGCTGTCAGGGCGGAGCTGTACAAGTTGAATGTAAGTGCACAATCATTGTTCATCCCTGATCACAACCTTGACTGACTCCCGTAGTTCTACTCAGCTCCCTCAGGCAAGTTCAAGGCTCACGTCGACACGCCGGGAGCCTCTGATCACATTGGCACCCTTGTCGTGTGTCTCCCTCTTGCCCACCAAGGCGGCACTCTGAACGTCCACCACAAGGGGCAAACTGTCGCCTTCGACTGGGGCAACTCCTCCGACTCGGAATCGGAGTCGTCTTCCATCAAGTGGGCTGCCTTCTACGGCGACTGCGAGCACGAAGTCCTCGAGGTGACCGAGGGCCATCGCCTAACCCTCACCTACAACCTGTACGTGGTCCGCGGCAACGGCTCTCTCGGCGGAAACGCACCGGCTCTCGACCCGACCACCCTCCCACTCTACGACACGGTCAAAGACCTCGTTCAATCTCCCGGTCTCTGGAACGAGGGCGGCCACATTGGCTACTTTTGCAGCCACGCCTACCCGCACACCTCCGAGACGAAGCTGGTCTTCATGGCCCCGGACAACCTCAAGGGCGCCGACATGGCCATGTACTCCATCTTTCGCTCGCTAGGCCTAAGCGTCTCGTTCCGTCCGGCCTTTGACGAAATGATCTATCCCGGCGAGGATCACTACCAAGAGGTCGACTCGGAGGACGCGGACGAGGCCATGATCCTGGGGCGCGATGGAGAGCTGCAGCGGCAGGAGAACTTCTACGAGGTGTTTGACGAGTGGATTGGGAGAAAGGAGTCGTATTGGCCCAGTGACCGCCCTAGGGGATGGAGTGATGAACCAATCATGAAGCGGATTCCCGGCTATGTCGGGTACAAAGATGTGCACTGGGTGAATAAGCCTGGATACAAGGAGGTGCAATTGTCCTATCTTGCTGTAAGTTCGCGTCCTGAGGCTGCTTCCAATGTGCCTGAACGCGCTGACTGACTGGATGATTAGTACGGCAACGAGTCCACCCTCGAGTGGGCGTATTCTCGCATGGCCATGGTTGCTCGGATTGGTCAGGAGCCCAAAGAGCCAGAAGTCGAAGCCGAAGTCGATGCTGACGCCAACTCTGCCAGCTCCAGCAGTGGGTGGTAGAGGTCCCCCAATTTGATTGTCGGCGGATTTCTCCAGATGTTAGTGAGTATCGGCTCCGTCTGGCAAAAGTCGCGCTTTCACAACGTAGCAGCAGGATTCCGAAATGGAATAGGCATAATGTATACATACGTTCATGGCCGAATACATCCTCTTTGACAATGGAAAGTCATGTTCACGTCAATGAGAACAGTTGCCCTTCGTTTCTGTGAGTCGTGTCCGTATTTGCATGAATTCAGGTGGCTGGGTGGCTGGTGTACCGTGAACAAGAATGAAATGTGGCTGGTGACACGGTTGCTGCCTGATGGGTGGGTCACGTGAACAAGTCTCGTCTGGCGCGTAAGGTCCCGCCTCCACCACAGTCCCTTAACACCACCACTCACCATCGACATCATCACCACCAAAGAATCTTGCAACGCGCTCTCGGCCAACTGTCTAGCTTCTACCCACTGAACGAGTTTGGCTCCTTCTCTGGAAGAACTTGGGTCGAGGGAAGGGATCTGCTGGCCTCGCAGGTTTTTCTGGAGGTCACGCAGGTCGCCTGTCTGCCGAGTTCGCTTCTTCGGTGTCTTCTGTCGCAAGCTTCGCGCTCCTGATCATCTTCCGGCTTCTACCCACTGAGCGAGTTGACTCCTTCTTTGGAAGAATCGGGATCTGGAGAAGGGATTTTCTTGGCGTTGCAGGTCTTTCTGGACGTCAAGGGGTCGCCTGTCTGTGAAGCTTGCTTCTTTTGTTGCCGTTTATTTCCTCTTTGCCCCAAACGACGCACTACTCGAGCCTTTTCGCGCTCCAGATCAGCTTTCCGGCTTCTACCCACTGAGTGAGTTGACTCCCTCTTTGGAAGAATCGGGATTTGGAGAAGGGATTTCCTCGCCGTCGCAGGTCTCTCTGGACGTTGAGTAGGTCGCCTGTCTGTGGATCGGCTCGTTTAGTCGTGATTGTTACCTCAAGCCGCTTGCAACTTCGGGTTTGTTCGCGCTCCAGGTCATTTTCCGGCTTCTACCCACTGAACGAGTTGACTCCTTCTTTGGAAGAATCGGGACTTGGGGAAGGGACTCGCTTGGCCTCGCAAGTTTTTCTGGACGTCAAGTGCGTTGCCTGTCTGTGAACTCTCTTGGCTGTTGCGAGTGGTTTGCCCAGGTACGTCTCCCCGGCTCTCTTGCTCACCGGTCACAGACACGACCAGAGGCAACGCGAAAGGAGCGATGCAAGAGCCCGACACTCAAAGAACGACACACGCGACAAGATCAGGGGACGACATCGGAAACAACGTCAAAACGCCGCCAGGTCACGATACCACATCCAAACAACGAATCATGTCTCCACCAAGCCTCGACCTCGATTTGAAGACACCCGCTTGCGTGCTGTGGGAATTCGAAGATACAACGCACAGCCTCATTGAACCCGATCCGCCGACACGCACAGTACTGTTTGAGAGCCGATTCGATAGCGAAACTACCTCTGCGTCATTCGCAATCCACTGTCCCATCAGGTTGAAAGGCATCGACTCCCACTCGCATATCCTTGGCTTGATTCCCCCAAACACCATCACCTCGTTTGCCTTCAAACCGTATCCGAATCCACCCGAGACCGTCCAAAAGAAGCTCAACTGTAGCACCGTTCGTCTTCGATTTGTTCTCGCCGAACCCCTCCGACTCGTGGCTCCAGCTGCCGCGACAGAGCCAGTGCGGCCGAGGAAGCGCTTCTCCGCGGAAGCATTCGACACTCTTCGCTCACTTGCTGTGGTCAAAGCTCTGGACGTTTATGTGCCGGACACGGAGCTGCCTCACGCCAAGCTCAACGCTCTTCGCGAAGCTGTTGCGCGGGCCTCGCTGAAGCCATTCGATGTCGACCTCGAGAATACTCTATCCGCTCTCTACAGCGGCCGCGGCGGCAAGCTCTTTGACTTGTCCACACGCGAAAGCATTGAGTCTGCGACTCGAGACGACAAGCCTCCGGCATACCACGAAGTCGAACCGCCCCCTCCCCATGCCATGGAACCGATGTCGCTCAATAAATTCGAACCTCCCCCGATAGCTCAGTTTGCCGAGTGCAGCGGCACGAAGAGACGCAGATTAGAAGACTCGGATAGTTTGGAAAAGGTCAGCAGTGCCAGTATGGGCTGGGCCATCGTAGTGGAGATGCGTGAGGAAATGCAGAAGCTGGCGAAGCGTGTTGAGCATCTTGAAAAGGAGAATAAGGAGCTGAATGAAGAGCTGGATGTCCTCCGGGCCAACTGCGACCGAGCGAATGATGGTGTACAGGCAGACGAGGCTACATTGCTGGAAGTGCAGGATGACCTCAATGACTTGACGGACCGAGTTGACTTTCTCACAAAGAATGGGTTGGACAGCGAGGTCGAAGAGTTTATTGTCAACAGGGTCACAAATCGTGCAGTCACAAACATGTTGGCCAAGAATTACAAGCTTTCGTTTGAGGAGAGTTGATCTCTGCCTCTCTTGCCATTTGCCTCTGCTCCCAACTCAACGCAATAATACACTTATCCGAATGGCGGTCGACATCTACACTCGGCTGAGGATGCTTTTGCTTCCGAGGTACGAAATGTACGGATATGTGCTTCAGGTGGACGGTCCAGATAAAGTGCACCCAGTTGCTTCTGGCATGGGTGGATCGCAGGGATGCACAGGGCATTTAATACCAAGTGCTCTTGCAGACGCCATGTTTCGGTTGGATATACGGATACCTGTGTGGGCTATCGACCGCCTCACGAATCGCCTTGCATTCAACTTCCCAGTTGCAGTTGTGGGCTGTCTCATCCTTCATGTCGTTACGGTTGCTTAACCTCGATGCCACTGAAGCTGCCGAGTTGGCCGTTGACGAACCCTCAACGTCGTGCTTCATCCCAACAAGCTAGTTTTCAGGTACCTAGTCCAGTCCCCCACGACGTGGCCATCACTAGCTGGCCTGGGGAACTGGCGTCGGAGCTCAGCATTGCGGCAACGGCGGGTACGAACCGTTGGAGGAGAGCCCTAATGGCCGAACTCATGGAGGCACACTGATGCAAGCTACATGGGAGTTGAGGGGAGCTGAGAAGTCCGACGCATCCTAGGATTGATCTGGAATCTCTATCGTGAAAGGGTTGAAGCCTTTTCACCGAGGATTGACGAGCCAGCCATTTGGGACGTGGCATGGTCATGGTTGGGCCTTAATTAACGCGCTATGCCGCGTGATAAGCCCGCTGCAGAAATGAAAGAAGCAAATCACGGCCCGTGCCACGATGAGACATGACAGGGGGGGGTTGTTGAGGAGGAGGATGATGAGGAGGAGGTGGAAGAAGTGGTGGGCGATGTTGATGTTGGAGAAGGGAAGTTGAGAAATGAAGCTATCGAAATGTATATGTATATGATCAGAAAGAATGCGGATATATATCAACGCAGATGACAATCAATACTTTGATAGTAGGCAAGGTAGGTGAGCAGCTCGGTGTCATGCAAGGAAATGAGACTGGGCCTCATAAATTGAGGGCGTGATTCTTCCCGTTCAGGAAGCGACTATAGGTGCACGTGACGGGAAAATTCATAGCGTCTTTGGTCCAGGTGACCTCTTTTTCTTGCGACTCCACTCTGCCCACCTTGCAGACCATTCCCGACTAGGAAATGCCATTGGGAATCCACGTTCCACGGCCACTCGCCTCTTTCGCCTCGTCTCGCCGAAACGCTCTTCTTTTGTTGAAGTGTTGATTTGTTGTTTAATGAGGGAAGCTGTAGCGGACATTGTGCGCTGGGCCATGGTCTCCAGCTCGCTATAGTTGCGTCACGTTTGAACGGAGCACGCCAAGAGAGAATCGAATGCGAGGAAGCACGACTCACCACGACCATCGGCCCCGAACAGAAGATCCCAGCTACTACAACAAGATTCCGCCTCCTCGGATCCTCCGACTCCGACTCCTTCCCTCCAATTGCCCGCCATGTCGGAAGATGATGGCGAAGTCCTCGGCCCCGACGGGCAAGCTCCAGCCCGCGTCGACCGCGATCGTCGAGCTCCGCGCTTCAGCTGGACTCCGGCCTACGAGGCCACCTTCTTCAACAGCCTCTGCGACAGCGTGCAGCTGGGCCTCCGAGAGAACAGCAGCTTCAAGGCCGAAGCCTGGGAACGCGCCGCCCAGGCTCTCCAGGCCAGCCACGGCGCCTACCCGACCAAGAGCCACCTGATCAACAAGAGCGATAACGCCCGGAAACGGTTTCGCCTGTGGCGTGGCCTGCGCGAGGACCCCGAGTTCACGTACAATCCCAACACCAAGACGGTGTCGGCCACGGAGGAAGCCTGGTTTGCGCACATCGATGTGAGATAGTCTCTGCGCAAAATGGCGGTGATGGCAACCGGATCACGTCACACTAACATGGCTGCAGAGAGAACCCCTGTCGAGAGCCCTGCGCGGCCGACCGTTCGACCACGAAGAGTACATGGAGATTCTCTATCCGGACGTCATCGGGTCGGGCGGTGCACCGAAGCGCATCATGAAGCCTCGAAGACGGACCGACGGCCCCGTCGCAGACGACTCGGACATGCCCGGTACCGGCATCCTCAACCTACAAAGCGAGCCGCCTCCACCGCAACCGCCGAACCTCGAGAGTCCCGTGCAGCGAAACCCCGCGACATTCTTCAATGGGCCTCCGAAGCCGGTCGCAACCGTGACGACGACGACGACGACTGCGATGCCGACTCGCGCCCCGGCCGTGAACAACTCGAGTGCCCTCACGCCTCCCGACGAGACCATGACGCAGACGCGAAAGAGACAGCTGCCGGCCACGACGAGCACACCCGTCGTCTTCGAGTCCACGCCACCCGCGTCGGCCGGTTCGTTGGTGCAGCAGGTGCCCGACTCTCCCGAGAAGCGACGCCGGACCTCGTCCAACGACGGAACGCGCACTCTCTCCTCGACGGCCACGCTCAACTCGTGTCTGCCCCTCGCCGGGGTTCCCAACGGGACGAGCGCCGGGTCGCCTGCGCAGGTCGACGGGCAGGTGGTGGCGCAGGGTCCGTTGTTCGAGGAGCTCATCGAGGCGGTCCGGTCACGGACGTCGCTCCGGTGGCAGGAGGAGGCGCTCGACGTCTTCTTTAGGGACTTTGCCGAGGAGGACTTGGACTTGCAGGTGACCATTTCCGAGAGGGTCTTGGTGAATGAGAGCAAGGCCATGGTGTTTTGCAAGATGCCCACTCGAGTTCGACAACATTGGGTGAGGCGATTTCGAGAGCCGAGGCCGTGAAGGATGCGACTCGATTTCGAGGCCGTGAACGATCCAACTCGATTTCGAACGATCCCACTCACGATTCCGAGACCGCGAGTTGGGTCAGAAATGGGACACAAAATTACGACAAATGACGAAACGTAAAGAGGAGACAGGCGACAAAAAAAAAAAAGGGAGAGGAAAAGAAAAGTACTGGAGTCGTTGAATGGGGCTTGCGCTCGAGAGAAAAGCAAGAAGGAATCTGGCGCGTTG
>JAMQMW010000528.1:0-13795 GCA_024115155.1 Thelonectria blattea
AATTATATAAAGCTTAAAGGACTAAGCTTAGTAAGTGTTACTTGCTAGTATTAGCGTTATGTGGATATAGAGCGTCAGCCTGGTTAAAACGCGGCAAATTACCTAGTCGTCACGTGCAAGTTAGAAGTTTTGAAGTCTAACCCTCCACCACATTAAGTTAATTTTCCCACCCAACGCCCGACTCAAACTCTTTCGCTAAATCGCGCACCAAAACCAGGGCCGTCTTTTCAGCTAAGCAGTCATGGCGCGAAGAATCACCCCAGAGCAACTTTCCAAAGGCTATAAGCTGGCATTCTCCCCAGTGTATAGGATCGATCCAAACACCGTCGTCAAAACACACACTCGCATGGCAGAGGCCGAGACGATGAGATTCATCCGCAACAACACGTCGATCCCGGTTCCTGCGGTTCAAAATGCCTACCGCGATGATGAAAGCGGACAGGTCGTCATCGTCATGGATTTTGTGGAAGGACAAACTCTCGAGCGTGCTTGGGGCGAGCTGAACGAAGCCGAGCGCGAGTCGGTCATATCTCAACTTCGCGGCTACATGGCTGAGCTTCGCCAGTTCAAGGGCAGCTACATTGGGTGCATCGACGGCACGGCATGCAACGACCAGTACTTTTCTGAGGATCCGGAAGCATATGGACCTTATAAAACCGAGGAAGAGTTCAACCATGGCATTGTGAAAGCTATGAAGAAGGATAAAGATTATGGATTTACTGAGTGGAGATGTACGGCCTGGCTGAGCGTTATGAAGGGCCATGATGAATTCATCCTGACGCATGGCGACTTTGACCCTCGCAATATTTTGGTCCAAGGAGATAAAGTTACAGCCATCTTGGATTGGGAGTTTGCTGGCTACTATCCTTCCTACTGGGAATACGGCAAGGCTATGTTGCGACCAGCATGGGAGGAGCCGTGGAGTCGGAGCAAGGCTATAGATAAGATTCTCGAGCCGTTTCACCAGGAGATGGCTGTCATGTGGTCCTCAAACGATGTACTATACTGATGTGAGAGATAAAACGTTAAACTTGGCATGATTCAATTCTTCTCGACGTATGTACTTTAGCTAAGACTCGCACCTGTTGCATCGACCCTACCAGACTCAATTTACGGCCCCGGCGACGTTCCAGCCGACTTTTGAAGCGACGAAATTGCAGATGTCGTCAATTTCATCGGGGATCTTGTACCAATGACCTTGGTTTTCATAGCACTTCCAATCGACCTGATACCCAGCATCTCGCATGAGTTGGGCTGCACCTTCTCCCAACGCACATGGCACCTTCTCGTCTACCTCCCCATGACCAAGAAATACCGGGGTCTGGACCGCTGTGGTTTCTTGCGAGGGGCGGTCCAACAAGCTAAGACCCAGAACATCTCTCTCGACAGCCTGGGCTTTGACGGCGTTGGACTCCAGAGTCGGATCCTGCGACCCGTTGGGATCCGCGAAAGGATCATCGCTGTCAACCTCATCATTGACGGCGCTCTCGAGATCGGACTGGAAGGTGAGGTAGCCGCTCATGCCGATGTAACCGCCAATCGGATGTTCCAAGGACAGCAGCACTGCAAGAGACATGGCGCAGCCCTGACTCAGCCCTCCGAGAATGAGACTCCGAGGTGGCACTTTCTGGAGCTCTGTCGCAATAATCTCCCGGACCTCTAGAGCGGACTCGGCAAGCCCGTCCAGCTGTCTTTCTTTGCGATAAGAAGGGTCTGCGAGGCGAGCAATGTCAAACCACTGTGTGAGCATTGATCGACTAAATGCGGTGGAGCGACGGCGTTTGGACGTAGGAAAAACGAAGCGGGCCCCAGGAAGCAGTTCTGTGAGCTTGTAGCCCGAGGACGTGATGCCGGTGTCCAACAGCTCTGTGCCAAACTTTTTGCCATTGGAGCCAAGTCCGTGGAGGAGGATGAGGGTATGGGTATGAGCCTCTCGCGGCTCGACGACGTAAGGTGGATCGCGCGCCGCGGGGCTTGTTGTCGAGGATGAGTCGGGGTCGGGCATCTTGAGTAGAGAAACGAGAGTCAAGAGTGGGGGGTCTGGGAAGGCTTTGCGAGAGAGATGAAGCTGTGAAAGATGTTGCGGAAACCGGGCAAAGGAAAAGTGAAAGGAGAGACGCGTCAAACACGGATGGCGAAGGAATGAACCGCCGGGCGCTTATGCCGCAACATTATTGGCGGCCGAGCTCAGATGCCCCCACCCATCGCCATGCGTGGTCGTCCCAGTACCTGTATTCTCCACTGTGTGGATCCCATTCCCACTGAGGGGCCTCGGACGCTGAGGAGGTCGCCTGGGTCGCCTGTCCCGCCTCTGCGGGCATTCCGTGGTACCCATCCGTGGAATAAGGGCTCGGCTCGACCTGGCTGAACCAGTGATCCCCAGTTCCGGGCGCCACGAGGCGCTTTCTCTCAAGATCTCTCAAAACCGCGACGGTCCACTCTTGGCATCTCTGCGGAGGTACCTTCTGCGCCGAAGCCTTCAGCTTCTTCTGGTCCTTCTCATCCAGCTCGCCGACGTAATGGTGCTGAGAAAGACCGAAACTGTCGAATCGCTTTGGGCTTTGTATGACCAGCTGGTACTCGCTTCCCTGCGATGGCCCTCCAGTCACATGGTACCATGTTGAAGTCGACTTGTCCTTGGGGGCTAGGATGATCAGCCAATGGAGCGGATCATCGCGACGTCGTTTGCCAAATGCGACCCAGAGATCGAGTTTTGCCATTATATAGAAATATAGGGTGGTGTGACGGTGAAGTGTATGACAACAAAGATAATATGGCTTCTGAGGGTGACAACAAAGATGATATGGCTTCTGAGGGTGACAACAAAGATGATATGGCTTCTGGGGGTGATAACAAAGATGATATGGCTTCTGAGGGTGATAATCGGGGCAATCTCGAATGCTTTGTGAGTCTGTCTGCTCTCTCCATCTTAATCAGCGTAAAGGACGGCCACTCTTATAGATGCAGCGATTGCTTGCTATTGCTCAACATGAAAGCCATTTCAAGGCGAGATTCTCTTGAATTCTCTCCTATGTCTCTTGTCGATATCACCAACAAACATCGCAGCAAGCGCGCGCCAACTTCGCCTCTAAAAATATCCACCTCTAAATGGATATGTCACCTGGATAAAGTTACCAATACGATCATTATTCTAAATTAAGGGGGTTGGAACGAGGTTGGGATGGGATAACTCTGCGATTCTATCTTTTGGCGCGCGGTTACCATTCACGTTGGCCGTGTTCAAGTCTCATCTCTGTTTCGTGTCGGGTTTAATAGGCCAGGTGCCCGGTCGGCAGACCATCTTACTGACCTGGTGAGCCCATGCATCCTCCAACCCAGCGCCAACCTTGCTAAAACATCGGTGCCAGGCAAATCGTTGGACGGCTTCCAAGACGTTGGTAAGATGATTTCTGAAACAGAGGCCGCCACCGACCCTAGGCATTATTCGGAGCCGTTTCTGCTGCTAAAGGTACACCTTGCCTTGCCCGGAAGTTGTCACAACTTCCCGTTTCTCGCGCCCCCATTGGGCGGAAATTCTCCAGCCGCGCGCTCCCCATTCGCCGCACTAAGTTTCGGTCACAACTTCTGGTCACAACTTCCAACAGTCGCCGCAGCCGACGCTAGCCTCCCTCAACCGCTCGAAGCCAACACGAGCTTAACCTAACTACTCCTATGCCCGGCTTATCTCCCCTCCCTCTCCAGTCCGTTGAATTTAGCCCTGCCGCCCGTCCGCCCCCAAAACCTATCACAAGGGGGAGAACTGGAGAAGCAGTCAGGCTGAAAGTTAAAAGACGTTGAATTGGATTATGTAGTCTATAAACATGACAAGATCAACGCGACTGGTGACAATGTTCAACCAAAGGCCATGCAACGTGAAACCCCCAAACGCTCCTCCTGCTAACGCGTCTGTCTCACTCAATCCTGCAGGTGCTGAAGAAGCTCAATAATGTTGCCTTCAGGATCGCGAACCATGCAAAACCGCACACCGGTAGGCACAGAAACGGGCTCCTGGAAAATGTCCACGCCCGCGGCAACCAGTCCTCGGTAGACACCATCGACATCGTCAACCTGAAGCAACCAGTTGACCAAACCGCGCACGTTTCCCAGCTCGCTGACGTTGGCCGGGTTCCGCGTGTCCGGGGCCGAGACGGCCTCCTGCCGGAACTCGACGCGGACGTCGGCGGCGTTCTTGAGGATGACGAATTGTCGCGTCAGGTGGCGCCGACAATTTCCGTGTCGACGTACTTGAAGCCCAGCATGTCGCGGTACCACTGGGTTTCGAGCGTCATGTTGGCGACGGAGAGGCCGATGTGGCCGAAGCGGAGCTTGGGCGAGACGACGGAGTGCTTGGTTGACGGGGGGTAAGAGAGTCCTTGGGCAGGTATAGCGCTGGCGGTGGCTAGGAGGGACGAGAGGAGGGCGGAGAGGAATTGAGACTTCATCTTGAGTTGAGGCGTGGAAGGCTTAAGCTTATTGTTATGATAGGGAATTGGTAATGGGAATCGATCATCCGGAGTTGGCCAACCGTCCCTTTTTATATTTCATCTCATTCTCATCAGCTGGATGCGGGATGACGCAGCTGCATACAACCCGAGCCCAGCCTGGGAAGTCTGAGACTCCGAGTCTGGATATTACGTTTTTACACAGCCTCGAACAGACCATGTTGCGCATCCATTTTCCATAGGACATTGGTAGGATCAAAGGGAGTTCTCGAGCATCGCAATATCCAGCCGGAGTTAAACGGCCTCGAGGCTCCATGATGTGGTGCCTACAAGGCAGTGTTGCGGTCCGCGGAGCGAGCTGACACGTTCCGTTCAGCGCGTGCTTGGCATCCGAGTGCGAGATTTCGAATGACTTTGAAATTTGCCATGTTGATCCCCTGTCGGAGAGGTGATGCCTTGGGCTCACGACTCACGCATAACCAGCATTGATCGGGGACGTTTCTTGCGCCGGAACAGTCGGCCTGGCATCATTGAGAACGGGGGGACGCGTGGACAGGATGAGATTCAACATCTTCTTGACGTGTTTGACCATATACTCAGATGCAATATTATCTCGTGGATTGCATAAAAGGTGCCAAACGCCCACTGCTTGGACCTACTCAGGACTACCATCATCAACCAAGTTACCGCATTGCTTTACTCCTTCTTCATATCACACGTCATTCATCATGATGTTTAAACCCCTTCCTCTCCTCGGAGCCATCCTTGCCGCCCTGAGCTCTGTCACAACTGCCTCTGCTGAATAATCCTACCATCCTGACGCCCACGCCAAGTTCCAACGAGCCCTCTAACGCCGCCTGTCACTACATGCGACAATCTTCACCCCGGGCTCGGACGGCTTCGACGTTACAATGGAGCGATGGTCGCCCTTTGCGGCCCCCAATATCACCACCGTCGTGCAGGTCGCCAATACGCATAACGTTGCTAACGCCGTCAAGCTAGCCAACCAGTTCGGGCTCCCTTTCCTTGCCACTAACCATAGACATGGAGTCACCGCCGCCATACAGAAGCTGCAAGGCGGGGTTCAGATTGATGTCAGCGGCCTGCAGACTATGCGACTTAACGGCCGCAGAGGCGATGCTGTAACTCTGGGAGGTGGCGTGTACACCGAGGAAGTCATCAACTACCTGTTTGAACATGGGAGGATGTCAGGTAAGCCGCACCCCATGACCTTGCTGCGAAATATCTTCTTACAGTATCGACAGCCTCTGGCAGCTGCGGCTGCGTTAGCCTCATCGGGGCCGCTCTCAGTGGCGGAATCAGTAAGACGCAGGGCCAGTTCGGCCTGATGCTCAATAACATTCTCGAAGCCACCGTCATCTTAGCAAACGGCGACGTCGTCGCCGCCTCGAAAGACTCCCACGCAGACCTATTCTGGGGCCTCCGGGGAGCCAGACACAACTTTAGCATCATAATAGAGCTCAGGTATTGCACCCACAAGCTATTTCCTGCCGATGGCTATTGGTATATCGCCCTCTTGTGGTTCAGCAACAATAAGCTGAAGCATGTATTTAAGGTGTACAATCAATTTTCTGGGCCTGGGAGTAATGTCGGTCTCACGTTGACTGCACAGCTTTACTACAATCCCGCTATCAGTAAGACTGAGGTGAGTCCAGTCCTAAGGCCCCAAGATATAATCTACTTAAGTTACTTACTCTCTTAGCCGTCTCTTGTTCTGCTTATCAACTACACCGGCTCCAAGCAGGATGCCTCTAAATATACCGACCCCTTCCTTAAGCTCGCTAACTCCAAGGTCGTTAATGCATTAATACTATACTCGCAAGTCGCCTTAGCCAGCGGCACTGGCGTCGGCGGCTTTGCCTGCCAGAACTCGCCGCTGCATTATCCCTAGCACCCAATCCAACTAAATAAGACTGATATTCCCACTCTCCGAGCTATCTCCAACCGCATCTGCAACGCCGTTACCGCCTATCCCGGCCTGGACGGGGGAGTCGCTATTAAGTCGTACGGCTGGCAAGCAGTCCAGGCAGTGCTGGCCGCATCTACCGCATATCCGTAGCGGGGAGACTATATTTTCGCGTGAGTATCTAATTCTATTTGCCGAGAGGCTTCCCCTTTGTGTAATCTAACTAATTGCGCAGCTTCTGGTCCGGCAGTTACAAGGACGCCAGCCTGGATGAGGCAGCCCTTGCGCTAGGCGAGGAGATCCGACAGCTGTTGCTCAAAGGGAGCGGGCACTCCGAGGTGCATGCCTATATCAACTACGCGCTGGGCACTGAGGAGTTTGGGGAGCTCTATGGGCACGAGGAGTGGCGGCAGAGGCGCCTCATGGCTCTCAAGAAAAAGTACAATCCCAAGGGAGTCTTTTCGTACTATAACCCCATTCCTCTTTCATACGAAAGGAAGTAGGGCAATCGGGGTGTATGGTAGCATTTCCGAAGAAGTATCTAGCGTGGCAAGTTTCTTAATGCTTCGTTCTTGAAATGAGATGCATGTGGGATAGTTTAGGGGGAATGGAATGTGAATGCCGTTGCATTTAGATTTTACTGTAGCTGCACTGTTTTTCAACCTGCATGGAATTGACATGTCTTTCCCAGTGGTTGTCGCCAGCCGCCTACTTGTAACTGCTAGAAGACTTGAGTACATATATGGTGTGTTGAGTCTTAACATGAAAGTGCATGGAGTGAAATTGGATTATATTTGGGGGGTTTGTTCCCCATCTATCCCGCACTTACTCGTTGGATCATCGTCGAGACGTGCAGCTATTAATTCCCATCACGATTGAATCTAGGGTAATCTCATACAAGATTCAGTCTCTCGTCTTGTTCGCGTTGCCTGGAAAAACAGCTGCCAAGTCTCGGGACGAGGCAAAATCTAGTCTCATACAATGACAAGGCGCGGAAATGTAGCCCTACGATTTCGACGAGAAGCTCAAATAAGCACGCAAATAAAGATATGCTTTTCCATCCAAGTCTCGGTCCCTAGGACGTGATTCGTTGGACACTCCCGTCCCCAGTAGTACGTCACCGATTCTCCGGCGTCAGCCCCGCAGCGTCCGTAGCCAAGGGGACGCGAATAGAGTTAGCCAGGCTTCGCTGACGTTATGTTGTCATGGTCGGACATGTCCGCGGAGCAGACGATGTCCAATCCCGCGGCAGATATTCTCATGATTCGCCTTCTTTCACTACGCGTGGTCCATGTGTTATGCACGGATTGGGGGCCGAGGTTGCGACCATGGTTGGGAAGATGGCTTATCACCGACTCCGCGGACGAGTTGGAGGAGACTAGGTCCGGTTGTAAAGTATTAAGAGACCATCACAGAAGTATTTAATAGAAGCCGCACATGCACAAACTTCTATTCTCTCGAGTCCTTTCATCCATCATCACATAAAAGCAATAACAATTCTCCCCCTTCTTCTACCTCCTCATCCACTCATACCCCATCTCTCACACACCACTTCAACTCCTATAATCCTTCGCCATGTGCTCAAATGAAGTCAAGTTTACGGAAAAGGACGTCCTCGACCTCAGAGGCTACGTCGCCATCATCACCGGAGGTCAGTCCCCAGAACTCCCAAGTTCCTAACACCTGACCACCCGCTAAACATTCCCAGGCAACTCGGGCATCAGCTACGAGACGGCGCAGCAGCTCGCCCTCTGCAACGCGCGCATATATATTGCCAGCCGCTCCCGGGACTGCATCAATAAGGCCATTAGGCAGATGTCGCATAACGCCAACGGGCAGCCCCTCGACCTGCACTTCCTCTAGCTGGACCTTATGGACCTCCAGAGCGTTAAGGCCGCCGCGAAGCGCTTTAAGACGCAGGAGATGCAGCTGGATATTTTGATCAATAATGCTAGCGTTATAATAGTGCCATATAAGCTTACTGGCGATAGGTTTAAGTCCTAGTGGCAGGTTAACTATATGGCGCCGCATATCCTGACGTTGAGCCTCATGCCGCTGCTCTTGTCTACGGCCGCCGCCGTCGGAAGCAAGAGCTGAGTTCATGTAGTCAACGTGGCCAGCGATGCTGCCTTCTTTGGGCCGAAGGGCATCCAGTTTGAAGATGTCAACATGACTGCGACCAAGGGAATGATGGAGCTGTGGTAAGTCGGACCCTGGATATCAGTCGGCCGAGTACTCACGCAATTGATCGATAGGCAGCGATACGGGCACTCCAAGCAGGCCAGCATCCGCGACGCAAAGGAGCTCAACGATCGGTTCAGCCCTCTCGGCAAGTCGCCTACACCCTATATCCCTACGAGCATCCAAGCCGCTGACCACGCCCAGGCGTCACGGCCTACTCCCTCCACCCAGGCATCGTCCGATCCAACCTCTAAAGCCACGACACGACTGTCATTGGCACCGTGGTGCGGGCCGTGATAAAGGTGACGCCGCACAGCACGCCGCTCGAGGGCGCCTATAACTCCCTCTTTTGCGCCATGAGTCCCCTCGCGCCGGCCAGGGGGCAAGGGAGGTTCTTCAACCCCGTCGGGAAGCTCGAGTCGCGCGCGGCCAGCTGGCTGAACGACGCCGAGACGAACAGGCGGTTGTGGGAGTGGGGTGAGGAGCAGCTGAAGCGGTTAGCTTGAGGGCGACGTGTTCAGGTGATCGATCTGTATCTAGACTAATGACTGTTCCTAATATGTGGTAGACCATTGAAGAATTAACTGTGCAAGCGCTGTTATCCCTGATACGCAAGACACCATAAAGCAAGTCCCTTAAACCCCCAATGGCGCTTACAGGGAAGAGTCTTCCTGCATTCATCGTTCCAGCTTAAACCCGCCTTCATCTTCGAATCCGCGGAACACTCCGCAGAGCACTTCTCCACCCGTCAACAAGGACACGTCTGACTGTATCGTATAATGCCACCTCCAATGGATGGATGAACATAATGAATTCCGTGCTTGCTGATGCTTACTGGGTCGTCATCCGTCTGTTTGCCGCATCGGCTTTGGAGGAGGCCTATTCATCCGAGTCCGCGACAAAAGACGGCCGGAGTTCATCGCCTTGACTGTGGCTGGTAGTTCCGACTAAGCTTATTCTAGGCCCATCTGCACAGCATGACGTCGCCGGTAAGCGGACGCGTTGAATGCCTCGATTCCTCCAACATGCAGCCAAGTCGTTGAGGCATAGCAGTCACATGGGCGAGAACCAAGCTGAACAAAGTCCCCTCGATTCAAAGGAGTGAGACGGCAAGATTACACCATCTTTTACGTCTTGTTGGCTCGCGAACTCGAGATGCAGAGCGCCCGCGGTATAGTCTCCTGCGCGTCGTGCAGGCAGCGAAAGTAGGCCATCCCCTAAACACCTTTCTCCACGCCACACTCACACTACCAGGCTACGATGCGATCGCAGCGAGCCCTGCAACAACTGCCTCGCCCGCGGCGTCGAATGCCGGTACGCCTCGACACCGCGCGGCCGCGTCTCGGCGCAGAGACCGTCTGGGAACCAGCAGCAGCTCGAGGGCCGCCTGCGCCACTTGGAGCAGCTCATCGGGACGCTGGTAGCGCAGCGTTCCGGCAGCCACGAGTCGACGTCGGCGGGTCGTAGTAGTCGCGATGCGGCGGTGCCTGACGGGCTTGCTTTGGGCTCGACGAGGGGCGAAGGGCCTGGTGCTTCGGATGCCGGGGTTGGCGAAGTTAAGCAAGGTCGCATCGTAGAGACCGACAGCCAGATGACGTATGTTTCATCGGACCATTGGATCGCAATCCAGAATGAGGTAGACTACGTCCCCCTCACAATTGTCGCTTGCCTAACAATCTTGGCCTCAGATCGCCAAAGTGCGCGAGTACGTCGAGCTAGACACCTCGCCCGCGCAGCCCGAGATGCCGCAACGGATGTTCCAGGGCGGCCCCTTCATCCTCGAGGGGACCTGCGACTCCAGCATGGACAATATACTCTCCAACATTCCTCCCAGAGCAATCGCCGATCGACTGGTGTCACGGTACTTCAACTCCAAGGAGCCATCGGTTGGTACGACTCGCCCACGGCCCGTGGAGATGGCTCGTTAATCACTCGTAGTTGCCATCCACGTGCCGACCTTTCAGAAAGAGGTAGCGCCTCCTCGCAATGCAGGCGATGCTCAGCTGACCCCCCATAGTACAAGCAGTTCTGGCTCGACCAGTTCAACACGTCGCAGCCCTGGATCGCGCTCCTCTTCGGGCTTATATTCATGGGCACCTTTACCTATATGCGCTCCTAGGACGACCTGCCCCCTTCCCTCGGCGACCCCCTCCTCGCCATGGACGTGTTCCGCCGCCGCGCCGCCGAGTGCCTCATCCTCTCGCAGTATGCCACCCAGCCGACCCTCTACACGCTTAAGGCCCTCCTTACCAACCTGCAGTGCGAGTTCGTGCGCCAGCCCGATGTCCACCTCAGCGTGTGGGTGCTCTCCAGTGTGGCTACCCGCCTAGCTATGCGCATAGGCTACCACCGCAACCCTTCGGGCTATACGCAGATCTCGCCGTTCCGCGGGGAGATGCGCCGCCGCATATAGGCAATAGTGGTGCAGCTCGACACACTGACGTCGTGCCAGCTCGGCCTGCCGTCCATGATCCAGGCGGCCCAGTGCGACACGGCGCTGCCAGGGAACCTCCTGAGCGAGGACTTTAACGAGGCCTGCGTCGCTCTGCCGGCGCCGCGGCCGCAGACGGAGATAACGCCAGTGCTATATACGATTGTTAAGGCCCGCCTGCTGGCCGTCTTCAGCGCCATCTTCAACCAGGTGTGTCTGGTCTAGCCGGAGCGGTATAAGCACGTCATGGCCTTGGATGGGCGTCTTCACCAGTCGTACGCGCTAATCCCGCCGTATCTCCGCCTCGCCAGCCTCAAGGACTGCATCACGGTGGCTCCAGACCTGCTGATCAAGTGGTACCACCTCAAGATCCTCTACCATAAGTTGCGGTATCTACTGCACTGCTACCACATGACTAAGTCGTACTAAAATCCCGACTTTGAGTACTTAAGGCAGGTGTGCCTTAATGCGGCTATAATGTTGCTTACGCACCAGGAGAATATCTTTAATGAGGTGCAGCCGGGGGGGATGTTATTTAGGGACAAGTGGTTCCTGACGTCTCTAGAGCAATACGACTTTATCCTGGCCTCGATAATTATCTGTCTCGAGCTCAGCTCACGTCCGCAAGGCAACCAGGAGAATACACAGACTCCCAAATACAGTAACGAGCAGCTGAGCAACGCAGTCCAGAGCTCACGTCGCTTCTTCGGCGAGGTCAAGTCCGGGTCCGTCGAAGCACTTCAGGCCTTCAACGTGCTCTCCGTGCTGCTCGACAAGGTGACTTTGCCAGGGGAGGGCGGCCACGACGAGTCCGCTGCGTCCACCGATACGCGTCGCGACGTGAACACGGGACTCGACAAGGGCGGTAAGTTGCGTCGCGTGATGATAACTCGGGCTAACAACTCCGCCAGGCCGCATCTCTTCAACCATCACGCCTATGCTGGACACGGGCACCGAAGGGACGCAGACGCAGCCGGACTGTGTTCCTCGGCTCGAGGAGATTGGGGGCATGCTGAACAGCCCGGACCTTGTTGATTGGGTAAGTTCTGCAGGCCATATTGTCTTGGTAGTCCGGTGAAGCTGACCTGTTGTCAGGACCTTTGGGAAGCATACATCCAAGAGTCTCGCTCCGGAATGGAGTTCTGAGATGAAAGAGATGCAGATTGAACTGGGGAAAGTGAGTGTTCGTGTTTGCTGTTGCTAGCACCAAAGGGCTTCATTTCCATACCATTCGCCATTCGATTCTATATCTCTAAAACCCATAAAATTTTAAATATCAACTTACACGGCACGGCCAAGTCATACATGATATACCACCCACAGCAGCCATTCCCCAGAGCCATTGTAGGTTCCAATAACGATGTATAACCTCCCTCAGCCCCTTGTTCACTCAGAACCACGCTCATGGCCCTACCTGCCCGGTCGAGGCGACGCGCTATAGTGCGAGTATCCGTCGTTGCTGTACGGGTTCGGCACGTTCTGAGGCAGGCTGCTCATGGACGAGTCCTGGTTCCCGCGGCCCATTATGGCATACGTGTCCGACTCGGTCTCACCGTCCTGCGTGCCGAGGCGCTCGTGCGGGTGGGCGATGATGCGGCTCGGATGGTAGACGACGAATAGGGCGACGACGACAAACATGAGAGCTGCGTCAAAGACGTAAATATACACCTCAGTGCTCTGGAGCGCGCCGTCGGACCCGCCAATATACTCAGCGATGCGGAAGACGGAGCGGATCATAATGAAGACGCTCGCCGCATAGAGGACCATAATGTAGCGCTTCCACGGCGCCACGATGGAGAGGCTTCGGGCTGTTGGGCTGGCGACGATGCGGCGGTGGAAGATGACGGTGATGAACATGAAGAAGCCGAAGAAGAGGATCTGGACGCCGAGGCCAACAATGATGACCTTTTCGCCCAGGTCCCGGTCGCTCTTAGTCTTGGCCTGGGCCAGCATACCGCCACCTTGGAGGTATTAGCATTACCGAACTAAGCAACAAGGCTACAAGTCATCGAGGCACGGGGTCTTACCTGCCGATTGCCCCAGAAACGACACCACGTCGCCCAGGACAAACACCTTTGTCAGCCACTGCGGCCGGATGAGAGAGTACCGCTCGCCGCCGACAAGGCGGATCAGCCGTCCCAGGACCATATAGATGGAGGCGGCGAGCAGCGTCGGGCCGAGGAGGAGGAGCAGGCTCTGGAGGGCGTAGGGCAGCGTGGTCCAGTCGGGCGTCTGCTTGGCCGAGATGGCACGTCCGACGTATCCCCCGGCCTCGACTGGGTTTGATCAGTGCTGCTTCTTGGTTATGGCTATGGCGGGGGAACCTACATTGACATCCTAGGAAGAAGGGGATCATGTACCACGTCCTTGCCCGTGCCAGCTGGAAGATGTGGACGACGGAGGAGAGGCCAAAGAGGGCGATGAATATGACTGCTGCCTCAAAGGACGGGTCATAGTGGTAGAATTGGTATTTGCCGGTCGCCATGGTTTAGAGCTGCTGTCGCTTGTCGAGTGTCTTTCTGGGGAAGGGATGTGGTGTTTGAGAAAGGGGTCATGGGCTCGACGGCCATACTTATACGTTGGTAACTGCCTCATCGTGCTCGATCCGTAAATCCATGATGGAGCTGCATGGAGAATAATTTCACGAAGCGCCACGAAGCTCTACGAGTCGGCCGTGATAAGGGGGCCAAGGCGGGATCGACCCAAGGGGGGGCTGGGATCCAAAGAGCCGTGCTCGAGCTCCTGGAAAATAATAACAAGCGGCGGGGGGGAGAAGCGTACAAGTTAAAACTGCCAGCTGCGCAATGACAATGA